>JAUTBV010097523.1:0-34101 GCA_032361325.1 Lepetodrilus fucensis
CCTATCAATATCGCGTCAGAAAGGTAACTTTCGCGAACATTGATGCCGGGCCTCCGGGACGGGATTTGAACCTGGAAGCTTTGGCTGGACTGAGCTAAACCACTGGTTCGACTACAACCCATACTTTCATCTCGACAACCTTCTCCACACTTTTTGACACGCTATGGAGGTATGGAAGACCGTAAAGGATATCATTGAAGTGAATCTCCTAACTTCTAAATGGCTGATGGACTAAACTAGCGTCGATGAAACTCCTCTCGATTCGCTATGGAGGTATGGAAGACCGTAAAGGACATCACTGGAGTGAATCACCTAACCCCATAAATGGCGGCTGGACCGAACTAAACCACCAGTTCAGCTACAACCCATACTTTCATCTTGACAACCCTCCATGAAAAGCAACACTGTGGAACCCTTAATAATAGGAATCGCCATCTGATGAAGGGAGATAATTTGCCACTAGGTGCATACACTACCCGATGAACTATCCAACTAATTGGATAGCTAGACCCCTGTATAACCGTGTCAAGTCAAGTGAAGACAGTATTCACCTGTTTGCCAATCAACCTGAGCTTATAGCGCTCTACATTGTAATTTCATGCTATTAAAATGATTTAGAATCAGTCGAGGCGCAAGGGAGAATTTCTGTGTTTTGAAAGCCATTCAGCTCAAACAGTTTGCTAAACACTGTCCAATGCATCAGGTGGTTCGCATCAGTTACCATAGCAACATAGGAAATTTTGTTGCAAACCTCACAGAGCACACCAGTTACCATAGCAATGTAGGACACATTTGTGATGACTTCACTAAAGTTACCAGTTACTATAGGAATGTTGGAAATATTTGTGCAAATTTCACACACAACACCAGTTATTGTAACTAAACAATATAGGACAAATCTTCTTAAACCCGTGATAGGTTACCAGTTACCACAGCAACGTAGGACATATTTACACAATCATTGGGGACACCAGTTACTACAGGAAAGTAGGACATATTTATAATTTACACAATCATTGAAGACACCAGTTACTACAGTAAAGTAGGACATATTTTCACAATCATTGAGGACACCAGTTACTACAGTAAAGTAGGACATATTTTCACAATCATTGGGGACACCAGTTACTACAGTAAAGTAGGACATATTTTCACAATCATTGAGGACATCAGTTACCATATCAAAGTAGGATATACTTTCACAAACTTCTTTGTTGACGTCTGTTACCACACCAAAGTAGGACATATTTTCACAATCATTGAGGACACCAGTTACCATAGCAAAGTAGGACATATTTAAGTAGGACATATTTCTTTTCCACAAACAATTCTCTCCCCCCAAACGACGAAAACACAAAACCTCATAGTATGAGTGGACAGAAACCGCCTGTTTTGACATACAAAAGTAGCAAATAACGATTTTCATTCCCTTTGTCGCGAATCGGGTCTCCTTGACTTCTGACAATCCATGAGGATTTCTGAGACCTGGTGGGGAGTCCCCTCGCCATTCACAGGCAGGTTGGAGATGCGGGCACGGCCATTATTACTATCGGTCCCCTGCAGGCGACGTTTCATTATGTGCTGTTAGTCTATAAGCACATGACAACAAGCCACCATTGTGGCAACGCGGCCCGGCAATACGATCAGCTCTTTGACTCCTTCTCTCAGTCCTATTGAAAACATCTCCAATTTTGAATCATTACTTTGGGTCACTGCTTTCCCAAAATTCAATGCCGAGACCACCGTTTCCTTTGAATATCTCCTCCGATATCTCGGCAAACGAGGACATTACGGTGTGCGAGGGCCGGGAACAATTTTCCTTCAATACTTCATCCGGTTTTACCGTATTATTAAAATATTAATCTTCGTACGAGTAATAGTCGAGAAATGTATAACAACGTGGTATACGTGAAAACCAAATATTTATGCAGTCAACCAAAATATGAAGTCATTCAAAACTGCTTGTGACATTTTAATTCCTGTTTGTATATTTCTACAAGCCTCAAAGCCCAGAAAACTTAATTCAATACAATCACGTGGACATTATAATCTGACGTTTTTTTCTACAAATACAATTCATTGTCATAAATGTATAACTAAAAATAATTGTCATAAATGTATAACTAAACATAATTGTCATAAATTATAACTAAAAATAAAGTCATAGTTGGAATAACACACTATCACCACCAGTACCAGTAATATAAAAGTCTGAAAATTAATTCTCAAAGGTTTACATCCAATTGACCTTTCATTTTCAAATATACATAAAATAAAAATAGACAAAGAGAAGCATTCTATAATAAATTATTCTCATTATGGAATCACTTTTCCTAAATTCCTTTAAACTTCAGTTAATTACCAAGCATGTGAGGAGAAAGCGCTCAGATTTCACGAAGGATCTCCTTGAAGTGGAACTCTGAAGTTCCTGGATTGCAGGTTTCTGGAAGGGTTGTGCAAGAGGGCAGGTTGGACATTAAACTCAATGATTGTATAACGACTACGCGGGATTTACAGCCAGTGCCCGTCACATAAACCTGGGACGACACAAAGAGACTTCTCGGCAGTAAACCCGCATCGCCACCCGTGGGGGCTTTAAACTCCTCTGTGCTCCTCTGCTCCCTAGACTTCAAACTGGAGAAGAACACAAAACCTAACCGAGGGTAAACACAGAGAAACCAGGTCAGTTTATGACCGATTTAATTCACTATTTGGAGCAAAAACACCACACTAACTTCTGATCTGAATAACCCCCACAAAATTGGAGATGTTATGTAACGGTGTAGCTCTAGAGGTTTGTCTGATGTACTGCCAGACAGATAATGAAGACATTTATTACAAACCTTTATATGACTTAGGACATATAAACATATAGGACAAATACTAAAGCAAAATAAACATTATGATAAAAGCTTAGAACACTGACATACAAGCCTAGGATCTTGCCATACTAACTTATGACTTTACTATACAAGCCTAGGATCTTGCCATACTAACATGATTTGACTATATAAGCCTAGGATCTTGCCATACTAACTTATGACTTTACTATACAAGCCTAGGATCTTGCCATACTAATTTATGATTTTACTATACAAGCCTAGGATTTTACCATACTAACTTAGGACATTCTGTTTCAAAGATTGTATTCAAATTTGACATGATTAGCGATCAAGGAGTTGGATTTGACGTGCATGTTCTTGAATAACACATGTTGTGCGATGTCACTCTGACCTCACACGGCTCACTCAACAGCAGTACGTTTGTGTGATGTTTTTGCTCACTAAACGCCGATCTTTCCATTTACGCACAAACTGTACATGCAGCATACAAAATGGGAATATTTGATAAAATCTGGGAGAAAATAGAAGCTTCTTCCAAGAAAAACACACCAAAGTTGTTTTAGACATCAAGCCTTCATTATTGGGCAGATACATGACATAATGATTTAGTGTGAGCATGTGTGTTTCCTGTTGTGTTCCTGTGACATACTTTCAAGTCAAAAACATGGCTGTCTTGGTCTTAGATGCTGCTGCTAATGGACTCTTAAAGTTGCCATCTTCACAACTTACTAATCAATGATTAAAACCATCAAACCAAGTAATTCACATCCTGTTAGTGAGATATAATCAATCCAAAGTTTCTTGCACAACCAACTTAAAACTGTCTACCTAATCAAAATGATAAAATATCACCATAATTAATTCAAAACCATCTGAATAGTAAACTTTTACACACATCTGCACAATCAGTTCTAATCACTCTGCCCAATCACTTCTAATCACCCTGTCCAACCAGTTCTAATCACTCTGCACAATGATTTATAATCATACTGAATAACCAGTTCTAATCACGCAACCAGTTCTAATCACTTCATGATGACCAGTTCTAATTATACGACCAGTTCTAATCACTGTACAACCAGTTCTAATCACACATGACCAGTTCTAATCACTGTATAATGACCAGTTCTAATCACTGCATAATGACCAGTTCTATCCACACATCCAGTTCTAATCACTGCACAATATGTTCTAATCACACATGACCAGTTCTAATCACTCTACATGACCAGGTTCAGTTCTAAAACGTGATCAATCCTGAATAAGCTTCTACACAGAGACGCCATTTCCCAAATACACTGCAGTCAATGTTGATGATTCTCAGTAGCAAACTAGAAAAGATTCACCTCGAGTCATCACCAGATGATTTTCACATCACCAGCCGAAACACGAACCAAAAAAAGTTTTGTTGCCAGATTACCGTGCTAATTTTTTTCTCGTTCTCCGAACATGTTTTGCCGTTTTTGCATCCTCCAGGGGGAGCTACTCTTCACGCACTCCGCTCTGTTACACACGCGGACACAACACGTAAAACATCCCTCGCATCTTTCGCCATTACGTAATGTTTAGCGTTTTTTTTTTTAAAACCCAACAATTTGTGCAAAACTGATACAAACATAAATAGAAGGTGCATGGTTCTTCTCTTTGAAAAAAAAAAAAGGAAGAAAAAAAAACCGGGGGAAAAGTGTTTAAAATAATTCTTTTCTCACACCTAAATATTTATTAAAGGTACATATCCCACAGAAGATGGTGAAGAGATCGCCTTGCCATATGTTGTGCTGGCGTTACCGTTGGCAATAGTCTTCCCAAAGTAGATAAACAAATGATTTAGCGTAGGTATGTCATCAACAAATAGTTCAGGTTAAACATGCCATTATATGATATTAAGCAATTCCACATGAACATGTTACAATCATCACATGAACATGACTGTTACAATCATCGCATAAACGTGTTACAATTATCAATGGATAATTTTAAAGGGGCCACGTCAAAGGTTGCTTAGATTACTGACTTTATAAAGTGTCACCGTGAGAACTATCACCCTTAATTATATCACAAAAACAAGATGACATACTTCATACTCATTTCATATTCATTTCCTAAAACAATCTTTCACAATCACTGTTCCTCAACCCAACATTTTGATTGGTCGTTGAAAAAGCTTTCCCTGTTCTAATTGGCTGAAAGCACATACCCTCTGATCTATGTCTTCCATTGGCTCCAGCGGTCTTGGGGAAACTCCCAAACAAGCCAGTGACCTGTGACTTCCCAGATGACCCCTGACCCTGCCTATATCATGAGACTAAGTAGCTGGTCACAGACAAAAGCAGGTAGTAACCAATGGCAACCTGATATGACAACCGAGACGAAAACATCCTAATAGACATGGACCTGGAGATACCCAACAGGAGTGACAGATTAAAATATCTCCAACATCAACAGTCTTCTCATTTCTCCTGCATTGTTTTCTTGGATTAATTTACAGCACAAAGAACACAAGTGTTGGAAATGATATTTTAATGCACAGCTAACAAAAGTAGGGTAAAGTTTGTAGTCGGCCATTTTGTGTAAGAATACAAGTTACTGGTTAACACAAGACGGAGGAATACGGTTGAATGAATGAATTGGTGCGTTATGCCATGCATACACGATGAATTGGTACATCTAAAACAAATCCTAAATATCTGCAAGTAAAAATAATCGGAAGATTGCACTCTTAAATTTTGATATCATACACACTAAACCTAGATATCATACACACTAAACCTAGATGATGTCAGATTATATATCTGACATCACTGTACATCAAACTAACAACTTCCCATTTCCAAATTAATTGACAACTCCGCCTAGAACTATGGCTGAATCTGTTTACTTATCTAAACAGGAAGTGTTTATTTGTCGTCGGGACACAAAACGGAAATAATTAATTTGAATTTATACATATATCTGTATGCACGTATTATGTGTGTGTTATGTCTGGCAATTATCGTAAGGATGGCAAGATAATATACGTCTCTCGCCATCAGGAGCTCGCCATCAGAATCTCATCCAACAATGGGGATGGCCTATCATTTACCATTGATACTCTGCTATTATAGGATTGTACTGAAGGTTGTGCGAAAGGTTGTGTTAAAAGGTTGTGCTCAAGCATCCTGGCAAGATCAGAATCACGGCAGTTTAACGCCATAATCACGTGGTAAATGCTACCTCATTAATATTGATAAATAAACAGCCAGGGGATCGGATGTCTGCAACCGAAAGTCGAAAACAGTTGTTGCCGAGAGTCGACATTGATGCTGTTTATAAATCACAGACACCAGATGAAAACCCTAGGCAATTTTGACAGGTGTCATCAAAACCAAGTCCCTGATAAACACTAAATCTAAACCACAAGCACTAAATCTAAACCATTGCCTATCGCAGAAGTCGACATCAAAGTGAAAGTAGAACATCCAGAGATGATAATTTAAAACTACACCATGAATATCTTTAAAAAATGTCCAAAAAATCTAAATCAACAGTTAAATGTTTTCCCAATAAAGAAACAGCTGTTTCCTATTCAGAAAATTATTATCCTTGTGAGAAGTTTGTAATATTCAAGGTCTAATTTGAGACATTTGCTCTCTGCATTTCTAACCCCTTATTTGTTCGAAAACTAAAAATATATATAAAATATTATCAAAAGATGTTGTATTTTCATCAGGCATAGTGAACATATGTAATAATAACCTGATGTGAATACTCATGGATTGATGAGGAAACTACATAGAAAACAATATATAGGAAGCCCTACATAATAGGCAACCCCTGAAAACTGGAAACCCTACATAGGCAACCCTATATAGTAATCTCTACATAAGAAACCCATAGTAAACCCTACATAGGCAACCCTACATAGTAACCTCTACATAAGAAACCCATAGTAAACCCTACATAGGAAACCCTGCATAGGAAACCCTACATAGGCAACCCTACATAGGCAACCCTACATAGGCAACCCTACATAGTAATCTCTACATAAGAAACCCATAGGAAACCCTACATAAGAAACCCTACGTAGGAAACCACTACATAGGAAACCCTACATAGTAACCTCTACATAAGAAACCCATAGGAAACCCTACATAAGAAACCCTACATAGGAAACCACTACATAGGAAACCCTACATAGTAACCTCTACATAAGAAACCCATAGTAAACCCTACATAGGAAACCAAGGGCAATATTAAAATGTCTACACTGTCCGCAACTTTGTCAAATTTTAGACTTATCCTAAAGCCATGGTGTGTTACATAAGATTTGTCTAGAATAAAGTCCAGACACTCGTGTCTGAAATAAGACAGTCTTCATGTTAGATTCTACTGGCGGTGTGGCATCATCAACACCATCAACATCAATGAACAACCACCAAGTTATTCCTCTAAAGACTAAACCTTTGCAGATAGGAATCGTTAACGATTTACTTTCAAAACATCCTCAAACACCTAAACCCAGAAATATCCCCCCACCCCCCACACCACCACTCCCACCCCCAAGGCTTCCAGTCATTTGACTGTGGAGTTCAGAGTTCAAGATGGTCAAGCATCAAAGCAATAACAATATTTGCAGAATATTTATTTTAAATTGTTGACTTTGTAAAAGTGATTCTCTATTTATCTGACATTTTCAATCCGTGCCAAAATATGTAAATTAATCATTCTTTAACACCAAAACTGCATGCAATATTAGAAAAATAACACTATTCATTTTATTCAGTTGGCATAGCTTAATCCAATAGAATTTCCTACAAGCACTGTATCGGTATATTACTTTTTAAACAACTTTATTTATACAGATCTTAGCCTAGATTTTGGAAAATCCCCACACATTTATGGCCTACTGAACCAGACATTATACATTAAGAATAAATTGTATGTGAAATCAAAGTACTTGCTTTTAGCTATCCCAGAAATATCTCGTATCCGACACCTTTTCATACTAAAAACAAGATTATGGCAAGGAATATTAACGACTGCCACCGGGTAAATCGAGGCCCATCAACCGAGCGCACTTGCTGATAAACACCCTATTTGATAGCGGCATCGCAATATTGCACCTGTTATGTTAATTCTGACAAAAATAACTCCACTAAATCCCCCTGTTATCCTTCAAGGCAAGTTACAGTACATCCTTGAGGGCAAGTTGTCTTCACAAGGGCAAGCTAAATCTATCGGGGCAAGTTACAGTACATCCTTGAGGGCAAGTTTTATTCATGATAGGGCAAGTTACATCTATCAGGGATTGTTGCATTCAATATGTAATTAAAGATTCTCCAGGAACAATTGATTTCATATTCAAACTTCTTTTACATAATTTCTAGAATAGACAAGTTCATAACCATAAAACATCTCTAAAACATGAAAATAATACTGAAAAACCTTTTAAATAACCACGGTAAGAAATAATTGTTCCTTTTCGAAAATAGTCATCCTATCAAATTCAATCGCAATGTACGTGTTCTTCAAGACTGTTACTATTGGCAACATGGAGGAACATCCAGCGGAACATTCCCATCCCTGATATTTTGAAAGTAGTTTAGCTACATTATCAGAAATGCATGACATTCCAAGGTCTATCAATCCTCGCTGAATGCTTGCTTAAAAAAACAAGTGAACTGTTGACCTATGCGTGCCATTTCTGCAAGAGGAACAAGCTTCTCTATATCCATTGTCTGGAGCCAGCTCCGCAGTGAATACGTCTCAGGCCATCTACTGGTAGAAATACTGGCTGCAAGATGTCTGCAGTAAAGAACTTGCAGAGCATTTACTGGAGAACCAGTAGGGAACTGCCAGAAGTGATGACCCAGTGACTGGATGAGTGACTGTAGAAGTGACTAGAGTGACTGCAGCGGTCTTTGAACATCAACCAACTGCCCTGAAGGAGTCGAGACTGGATACGAGAAGTCTGAGAAAAGATGGCCGCCGTTCAGATCTGCTTCATGACATTGTACCAGAGTTCTGGGAGATAATGGAACTGTCTATGGAGAGAAAGGAAATGGTTCCAGCTGCCTGTACAAGCAAGTAAGAACAGGATTGTGGAAGGATCGGGAATCTATATCTATGGATTGAAATGTCATATAATAAAATAAACATTGGCATCACATGACACCAATATTGCTCATATTGTACAAAATTCTGTATAAATGTTAGAGATATAATAACCATGGCATCATTATGTACAATCTATGCTTAATTCTTAATATCAATTACAAAAATAATCTTTACTAAATAAAAAAGTAAAAATAAATACCTAAAAGAAAATATTTTTGTAGCAATTTTCCCTGTATAATTATTGAAATCTATGAAGATCTTTTTAAAAAATAGCTCCATCATGAAATGCATAAACCATTATTCTGAAAAATACATCACACTTTCATAATTATATGTGTAACTACAACTGACATCAACCAATCAGATGTAAGTACAGCACAGCTGGACCAATGAGAATTACCGGAAGTACGTGAACTGTACCAAACTACCTCCAATTCTACCTCAACCCAATACCCCTTACACCATCAACAGTAAACACAGAGTCCAAACCTCCTTATGCCCAGTTGTCGAAGAACCGCTCAACACTAGACCCACTCACAACCAAACCAGACCTCACCTACAAAATACCCCCGACTAAATAAATGAAAATTCTGATATTACAAAGACCCACACAATGTGACGTTTTTTCGTATTTCTCTGGTCTACTCCTGGATCTAAACCACAGTTAAAGCCAACGTCGGCTCTCGGCTACAGAACCTTCGCGCGAGAGGTTTCAGCTGTAAACAGATTGCACATCTCCAGTAGGATATATTGTGCTTCGACCCCTCTCGCTTTGAGGGTTTGTTATCAAATAAACGGTGAGATCGTGTAGCAGACAGACGCTCTTCCCACACTTCTTACCCAGCCCCGGTGTTTATTCTCGAAAACCAATCATCCCTCCCTCTACGGCAATAGCAATCCTAACCTCATCTAGACTTGTTCTGTTGTTCTGCACTCCACTTGTTCTGAGCGCCTGAACACTCAAACAATCTGGGCAAGTTAACAGTTTCCGCGTCGTCAATGTAACAATACGTCAACCGTCTGTACATCTGAATACTCGAGACAATTCAACGCCTACTGTTAGTAGTGGATGATGCTATGATATATGCAGAAATTCACCAGCCGGCAAGGATTTAACCTTATTCCAACAGTGACAACCCTAGATGCCATACAGACCGAGGTTTCTGATCAACCTGGGAAGGGAAAGGTTATTGAATTTTAACCACCCCAGGTGTGATTCAATTGTTCATACAAAGACATTTTAATGACATTAACACACATACTAATGATACTTAACACCCCACATCCGCCACCGTCTAAATCAAGTGGGCCATTATTTGAATGTATGGCATGCGTCTCATTCACCAAGATCTCAATAAAGTGTAATTAATACAGAGATATTTCACGTCATGTCAATTAAATTAATTCAAGCAATTAATTCTACGAATTTGCAGAATTCCCTCTGGAGACAGACATTAATAGCAACACCGTTGACATAGTAATCCATTGAAATATGTAATAGACTCATTTGCAAATAATTCAGAATGATCTGAAAACACTTGCAATACTGTTCAGAAAGATGGATGAACAGAGAGAACAGCTGTACAAACACAGTAATTATCAGAGAGATGGATGAATGAATGAATGGACAAATGGATGTATGGATAGAAAAATGGAGTAGGAACAGAAAAATGAATGTACAGACAGAAGAGAAAAACAGATGTACAGACAGAAAAATGGATGTAAAGACAGAACATAAACATGGATGTACATATAGCCGGGTGTGATATAAGATGCTCCTACTGGTCTCGGCCAGAGAGGTTACCCCTTTGGCTCATTCGGTAGAGCGTTGGACTCACAATCCAGCAACTCGGGTTCGAATCCCAGGGTGATCGGCATGATTCCCTGTTACATACAGATAGAAAAGAAAAAACGGATGTATAGACAGAACAGAAAAACGGATATATGGACAGAACAGACATCCACTTGGACTGCGCGGACTGCTCAGAACGGAGATGCTGTATGACAATGCAGCTGCAAGTGGTTAGACATTCTGTTGAAGGAGCAGGCCCACGGTGACAATGAATTGGAAGTCGACACAGAAAGCCGAGATGTTATAAATCACAGTCACTCGCACAAAGCCTGGATTGAAATTCCACCCCAGTTCCCCCACCCTATCATTGCCATTCAACCACCCTGTGTTGCTGACCTAACACCATTATTACATGACACAGGTGGGGGTGGAGGGTTGGGGGGGTTTCGAGACCACACTGGCTATGGGTGGGGTGTGTGGGTGGGGTGTGTGGGTGGGGGTCATGTTGTGCGATGATGACGGGTTTTTTCTGATCTCTCGTTACAAGATTCATTACAAACTTAAATTTAAAGTAGTTCAGAAGGCGATTTTAATTTCCACTGCTGATGTGTTTACGTTTTCATATCACTGCAGGCCCATTGTGTGCAAGTACCCAGTTCACGAGCTTGGACTATTATGTTACGCAAATGATGCATAAAGTTCATGGAATACCAACTAGTTTAACCAATGTAACATTGCATGAGTGAGTGAATATGGAGTTTAACATCGCTGTGAGAATCTTTCACCCATATGTAACGAACGTACCATTGCAAAATTGCCTGTAACACACCAATGTAATAATAATAAAAGTAATAATAATAATAATTACTGACCTGTACCATCAATAAACAGATCAATTTTCACATAAGATAATAAAAAAGACCATAAAATAACCCAAGAAAGAACGAAAGAAATTTGGAAAACTAGAAGAATAGATGTTACAAAGGCCACAGAAACAACAAACGTGAAACACTTGTTCCGCGTACAGTGCCCGACATCACACGAGATTTAACCCGTAAATATTCTTATTGACATTTGAGATTTTCTGGGAGTTGTTTCAGACCTTTTTTTCTACCAGATCCACCTGTGACTTCCCTTGTACGGGGAAACTTCGCTAACATCAACCGTGGCCACGTCTTGACAACGCCTACCATGTATCCAGCATAACAATAGCGCGACTCGGAGCACGTGTTATCGGTTAGTCCGTTCCCCCAAAACAGGGAAAAAATGGTCAAATTTTTAGCGTGGGGAATCTTGGTAACACGCCGAACGCATTAAAGGTGTTGAGACAGTGCTCAAGCCCATACCCCCGAAAATAGACTCTCACCTGTCACTCATATCCGGTTGCCACGGTAACCTGGGTAGGCACCGCTCCATTGTTTTAGAAAGGAAAAATAAAATTCTCTTTCGAGTTCATAAACTTGACTTAATCGCTACAATGCGATGTCAAGGAATATTTTGTGGCTTTTAGAAATTTGTCAAATCTTGTTGCCAGAATCAGTCGTGACAGAACATGCCAATATTCACACAGAACTGACAGATGTCACACAGAACTGACAGATGTCACACAGAACTGACAGATGTCACACAGAACTGACAGATGTCACACAGAACTAACACGGAGAACTGAATACTAAGGATATAGTCAATATCTTAAAATTCAAATCACAGACATCCAACTATAAAATCTAAATCATCAATCTTAATACAGCTGATGTCCTGATGGTAATTGTAGAACCGTTTTTATCAACTTAAAAAAACACACTAACTGATGAACATAACTAAGTACGATGGTGTCAGTGAATATGGAGTTTAACGTCGCTGTGGGAATCTTTCAGAAGTACGATGTTACGAGATCCACTGGTAGATGACTCGTATTATTACATCATTCATAAATATAACAATATCAAAAGTTAATTTCATAACAACATTAGGAACTCTCCCTTTCATTGCTGTGTCTTTTTAACTTTAATAATCTGATTGTTGCCACGGTTACAGAGTCTGAGTATCGGAAAATCTTCAATAGTTCTGACAACGACCGTCCTAATATCCAGCAAACTGTTGCACATATTTGCCTAATCTTGTTACAAGGAATCCGTTTTACCACTAAAGCAGCAAATATTCCGGCTTTATCTCTGTACGAAATAGCGATATGGATGGAATTAAACATGCAATGGAAACATTTATTCAAATCTAAACGTTCAGAAAACGCATATATTGAACGACGCGACAATAAGGATTTGTAGCCATTACACATATTTCTGACATCATGTAAGTAGATTCTTGTGACATTACAGACGCGACCTTTAAAGCACTTATTGAGACGGTCCATAATATGCTTCATACTTCATGCATCATATGTACTTCATGCATCGCACAACATTCAGCGAGCTTGTACCAAGATCCACCTTGCACCTTATAGAAAGTCACATCGGAATATTCTAACAAAAACACAGGTTTCTATCGAGTCAAAAGATTTATGAAGCTTTCATGTTGCATGCACAGAAAGTAAACAAGAGTTACGTTTAATCTGTCGACATCGGTGTCCCTCCATGTGTTCAGATGCTGAGGGAAGGCTCAACATAGGTCTCTGTACATCCAATCGCTATAGTAACTCGAACAAAGGCTGTCTGATGCACGGCTGGGCTAAGATGAACTAACTAAACGTTTGTCATCACCACGCCAAAGTCAAACATCCACCTCCCCAAACCTGCAGTCCCTAAGCCAGCCTCTACAATATGTGTATGAATTGGTTGTGCATTCAATAAGCATTTCAAAATACGTTGGACAATCACTGATAATCTCATTCAGTTTTCAATTAAACTAATATTTATCTCCAGCGAGCATTGTTCAAAGCACAGACGCATCCTGCTGAACGAGAAAATATTCTTTACACAGCATCTTTTTGCTCGCGGCATGGCTTGAAGTCACACAAACAAATTCTCAGGTTATGAAATTTGTTTCAGACGCACACAGATTCTACAAGCCATCGAGTAACATTATCTTGGTTTTTTAACAAGAGATGCTTGTACGTTTCCAAAACATGGATAACAAGACCCAGAATACACAATAACATACAAATAACTGTAGAACGCCATTCATCGCTATAGCAACACATTATCATATTGAAAGATGCTGCAGACAAGAAATAGTTCCTCACTTGAACGGAAATGTCAAAGTTTACAAATGTAACTCGACATGCTTACGTTTAAGTATATATAATGCTATAACACTAAACAATAATAAAGATGGATGAATTATTTTAATAATAAATGTTTCGTTTTCTTTAGCCAATAAAGACATATATTTCATGATACTATCATTGAGATAAGCTGGCATATTTTAACAATAAATGTCCTTTTCTTTAGCCAATAGAGACATATATTTTATGATACTATTATTGAGGCGAACTGTCGTAGAAGTTGGGCCTCCATGTTTAATACCCTGGCCGCTGATTGGGCTGGTCTGATAAGCTCAACACAAAGCAATGAAACGCCAGAGATGATAGACAATAACCACTGATGCGTGTGCAGATGCGAAATATAACGGCAATAAATTTAACAGTTTTCACATTTGCCTCCCTTCCAGGTCAAATTGGTACTACAGCTTAACCCTACGTTACTAGACATTCTTCAAAACGGCAATAATTGTTGTGTGTGTTGCCATCTTGGATAACAACAGACAAGTTATTACTTGTGGATTACCTCTAGCGCTGCATATTGGTCTGATCCATAATTGGTAGGCTATAATATACCCATCATAAACATAGCCATACCCATCATAAACATAGTCATACCCTTCATAAACATAGTCATACCCATAATAAACATAGTCATACCCATTATAAAAGTAGTCATACCCATCATAAACATAGCCGCTATTTCAACCATTATGCACAATCATAAATAAAGACATACCATTACAAATACCACCATTAGTTACACAACCAAGGTTTAAATATTGACAATACTCATTGTATTAATATTGTTAAGAATATTTCTTTGTATTAAGCTAAGCTTTCAAACATATTTAGTTTGGTAGTTAAAGCGCGAAAATTGTTAATTACCCTTGGGGCTCCTAAAGAAAATCTTCTATGGAATTGAGGAACGAAATTGTATTTTTTTAAATGTTAGCGTTATTACAGATCTCAAAAGAATTAACTCTTGCAGCCGAGACTAGTTTATCTGTCATTCACAAAGAGTCGAATATCTGTCAAATAAACCTTATAGGGTTAACTCTCTTTATCTATCTTGTCATTTACACCTGTCTAACAAAAACTAGCCTCATTATAACATGCCCTGGGCAAAGCTCCTTTCACTGTTGGCTTCACAGTGCAGTGTCCCGAGTTTTCCACAATACGGTGTCGACTAGTGGGTTATTAACACGGCATGTTTGTTCGCGGATCGCGACAACGAAATCTTTAAAATCTGTGAATCAAAAGTGTTGGAAGGCCCGTCTCTACAATATACCGAGGAGCATGCAGTTTGTTAAGAAGCTTACGTCGACGCTGTGATTGCATGTCCAGGTGCTGTTGGGATTTTTAACTCACAATACAGGAGAGTTCATAACACCAGATCTCGCAATCCCAAGTCCTTAGGTCAAATATTTTGAAAAACAGTTGAATCCATTGTGCGGCTTTAAAACTACATTACATTTTGTTAATTCGCTTTTAATTTTCCCATGAAAAATTTCATTAAATATTTCTATGTAGAAGAAAGATTATAAAGCTATACTGATTACTTTAGACCTACAAAAAGATCTTTCATAATATTTTCAACACCACATTTACCGCAATAAAGATTTACCCTTTAACCTGAAAGATTTTTTATTTTGATGGAAATATCCTTGAAAAGGACAGGCATCAAGTTCAAAGCCTTTGTATTTTAAAGAGGTTAAAACACCCATCTTGTCATTCATTAAAGCTGATTCCAGTCTTCCATAGTGCATGATATATCTGACAGCGCCCCTAAATCTTAGCTCTATGCAGTCAAGTCATACCAAGTCATACCAAGTCATACCGCGTGACTGTGGAGTCCTACTGTGCGACGTCCCATTACCCAGAAATGTCATTCATGACCTCTAATATATGCAGGATATTTAACTATGGCATACAATTCTCCAAACATTAGCAGGACAATTCAGAATGATGATGTTTGACTTCATTATCAAGAAAACTTCACCTGCTGAGCTGCTTAAAGGGACACTCCCTAAACGTCAAATACCTTGTTTTTTTCCAACACAATCGGGAAGGTGAATATTTCTTCAACAAGTGTATTTTTTTCCTGAATGTTGAATTCTGACATCAGATTTGCACCACAATCTTAAATTACTGTCATATCCTATTTCCTCACAAAAAAAATCAAAACGAGTCTAAAAAAAGGGCAAAAACATTGGAAGATTTCTCGTTTCCTTTCTTTGTTTCATATTCAACGCCATTTTCCACATTTTTGTTCAGATATCTGCATGTTCCAAGCTAGCGACAATGGAAGTGATAGCATAGTTGTCATTGACATGTTCTCAGCTTCCATAATGTGACCTAGTCCCAAAGACCCCAGTCAGGATACTTCATATTTAGCATGGGAGACAATTCAATGGATATGCAACTGTTTTTCGACAGAAGAAATAGCGGTTGTCCCTACAGTGGATTCAAACTCAGAACTAGCAGCCAAAAGTTGGATGTGCTGTAACCACTTCCCTATCCTATCCTATCCCTTTCATGTCCAACTGAATATTAAAAAAAATGGCATTAATAATAATAATAATAATAATATTAATAATAATAATAATATTAATAATAATAATAATAATAATAATAATAATAATAATAAACATTGATAATGTGCACATTCAAATTGTACCAAATCTAGCGCTACAAATACTCCATACAATTCACGATACTCGTAATTAGTTAGACCCACTGTTTTGACAGCCTTTAAACATGGAACTGTTTCAATACACATTATTCATAAAACCCATAACACACATTAACCCTAAAGCCACCAAAATGTTCTCACTGCCACATTAACCCTCCATTCCTTTCCACGAGACCTCAACACGTGACTCCTTCACCTGCAACCCCAGCGGGGCCTCTCTGCAGCGCATCCCAGACATACAGCACATAGGATGGAGTACAGAGATATACTCGGGATGCCAGGGTTTTATAAAGTAAAACACTGAGGTTTCTCTCTGCCTAGGGGTACAGTATTTAGAAAACAGTGAGAAGGTCAACTTTCATCCAGACTTACAGAACGGCAGCATGAGACACGCCGACTCTTTCATTTGTGCGAACATCTTGGCAGTGTACCTTTAAGTGACGTGCCCGTTGTCCCCTCGGGATACACTTAGTAATGATAACTCTAGGGTCCAGAAATACCACACTTACATACACCCAAATTACCCCGCAGTGTTCTCAGTTAATACAAGGGGAACCCTGTAGCCCTACAGTTACAGCGAGACTTGCATTGTTTCTATTTCGATAGTTAGCATCACTGTTATAACCAATAGAATTCAATATACTCTTTCTTACTTATTTTAATTTTAAATTGGTGTTTAGAGCAGCTTTCAAAACTCTAAATATGTCAGTACTTTCATAAGTAATATGTATTTCCATACATTTATCTTCATCTCTATCACAACGTATCTCCATAAGGTTTTATCTGTCGGTTATGAAATATATTTGTACTACATTAAGTTAAGTAAGTAATTATGTTAAGTAAGGCTGTTGCCCTCAATTTTGTATAACGAAGTAATTTTGAATATTGTATTTTGTGGTGTGTGAATAGACAAAACGACTTACCTCCTCTTGTTAGTGATAACCATGTGGCAAAGAGTATGAATATGGTGCGTCCTAACGCATTCAATTCTGTGTAGCATCTCTTCATAATGCTGCTTGTGGCGTGTTTCACACAACGCTCGGCAATGTCGTCCCTCAATCATACGTCAACAACACGCGTGCTACCTGAAAGTAAACAAAAATAAATAAAACACTGCCTGTAAAACAGATACAATTTAGAGTCTAATAATAAAAACGGTAAAGAAATCACTCCATCGAGTATTCAATCAAAACTGCATCAAGATTCAAGATGATATACAAAATATTTTGAGTACGATTTCATGCTTCTCAGATTTTATATTGGTATTTATGAAATAGACATTGAGTTAAGTATGAAATCGTACTCAAAAAAGATCTGTAATCACGGTACCCGATCATTCTTATCCATCACCAATCCCATAGAAATATCACAAAACAAATATTGATCCTCTGCCATTCGCTATACAAACATACTAGCTGTTGTACAACTATTATCAACTTGTATCTTCGCGCGATCATCTCTGAAGAGATCATTGACTAACACTCAATAACACAGGGCCAATTACAGAGAAGTGTCGGCGATGAAGAGATAATAGTGTTGCTCCAGACTCAGACACTAACGTAGTGCCAATACTAAACATCAGAGGATGAAAATAGATGCGGCTACATAATATCTGCCAATTTCCCGTTTAAAGGTCCCCACTAGTCAGCGTTGTCCTCCATTGGTGCCGATATGATTCGTATTGATCAGATTAATCAGCGAAGCGGATACACACGGGAATTCATGCAAAGGAACCTTCGCCATCAGATTTGTCTAAACCTCTCCAAGATTTGTCTAGACTTCTCTGAGACACCATTATTGCTTTTCCATTAAAATTTATCAAAGCTAATTCTGCAGATTAGGAACAGTTGTCATATAACTTCCTTAACCCCCTCCCTGCTGGATTAGGCAAAAGCACTGCTCATTAAGGCATTTCCAGTTGCCTTCCACAGGGAGAGGGTTAATTTCATCTAGATAAGAATGTCAATTTATTTTTATGAACACATTTTTTTCTTTTATAAGGAACGTGAAGTCACATAAAACTCTGTAGTCACATTCTCAGATGATCTGTTCACCACAATAGTCCAATAATGTTGTGATCTGCTTGTGGTGGGGTAAAAACCCATAGCAACTAGTTTGATCAGTCAGATCATCAAGTGATTCCTGGTGTATAGACCCACTGAGGAAATAACCAGCTTACGAAACTTTTAAAAGCTGCAAGGAAAACGATATATGGAATAATAAAACTTGGGACATACAGTTTGAAGTCCTGCGTGTTTACAACTGTATAAAAGTAATTCTTCAGAGAAATTTGTTAGCAACATAAAATCTGAACGAAGACACCACTGGTCTATTCAACATGAAATGACGACTTCTAATAATATCGAACAATGTCTGGTGATAAACGTATACGCTGATATGTCTTAGAACTCAAATGAACCAACAGATAGCAAATGAGGAATGTTTATTGCCGAGTGGCGAGTGACGATTTTGTCACATGATCGAACATTCCATCGGAGCAAATTCATAAATTCTTTATGTACGATTTCACGATTAAGTTAGCGAAAGGAAATGGTTCTCAGATCTGACAAAATGTGACAGTCGAGGTGTGAAATGTGTGAGTCAGATGTCAGGGTTGATCGATTGGTCGACACTCCCCGATTAGTGCACGTCTACCAATCGTGATGATTGGCACCAATGGACTGGGGTGCTACAACGGTTGTAGGTTTTATAGGTGGCGCTGAAGTGGTTGTCTCGTCATACAATCGTCAGGAATTGATGATCATAGAAACATTCCACAGCAATGAATCTCTAAGTATTTTGTTTACGTCCCCAAAAGTAGTAGCTAGTTTGGATTAGTCAATGATCTATTTAATAGCTGTTAGGGATGGTCCTCAAATCTCAATAAAAAGACCACTGACACCAACAAAAAACAACATTAATTAACTTTCCATAATAATTTAGGCAAAAATATACTGAGCAAAATTAATAAACTTATTTCATTCATTAATCTTCTAAACATCCTCACTCCTTACCATTTCTCCCCACCCCATTGATACCCCCATACAACACCCTCTTTCTCTATCTCGTTCACAATCCTGTTTCCAAATGGTGCATGCTTTGGTCCAAGATGGCCCCCAAAACAAAAGAAACACGCGATCAATCCGAGATAAACATCACAATAAGTTCCGTTATTTCTCGGCATTCCCCACTTTCATACCTCTCCTTCTCCTAACCACAATCTCAACCACGCGATGTGCACTTGTAATAGCAATGAAAGAATTACATTTAGGGTGCAATGACAAGAAATGCACTTCTTTTAGTAGCTGTTTATTTCGTACAAACACATTTGGAATTACTTTTAACCCATTTCTTTCCTGCACGTGGAAAAAAAACAACAACAACGTGAAACCACATTCCCGTATCGTGAACGGATCGTCTTTGCAGGGATTCACGCAAAACTTTACGCGCTAATGCGGATAAAACGTGTTCTGGAGAAGCAGAGGTTGATGGGAGGCTCAAGTACGTCGCTGTCATTTTATGGCCCTGAATGTGTGTTACAATGAGAACTGCAGGATTCCTAGGTTCTGGAAGTGAACTAGGTAATGGCGTTGTCACTGTCAGTAGACCTTTAATAACCTGGCCTCTCCGTGGCAACACAGTGCTCTCATTCATAGATTATTAAAGCAGCACAGTACCTAGCTTGAGTGAGAACACGTGGGGATATTTTATTACCAAGAAAATTCAGTTTTGCTTCATGGAGATGTTTTAAGGCCAATAAATTTTCTTTTTTTCTTTGTGGCAATGTTTTAAGACAAAGAAAATTAATTTTTGCTTCATGGAGATGTCTTAAGTTGAATAAATTAATTTTTGCTTTGTGGCGATGTTTTCAAACCAAGAAAATTAATTCTTGTTTCGTAAGGAAGGTTAAATGCCAAGAAAATAATTTTTGCTTCATGGAAATTTACATCTGTATACATAGAAGTACAGATATATTATTGACATGGTCTAAAATCTTTTATATAAATGTCAAAAGAAAATACTTTTCAGCTGAATAGTTTCCTAGACGACTGTCGACAACAAAGTGAAATATATGGATATCAGCTGGACATACGCCTGAATGAGCACAATTCACAAAGCATTAACCCCTTCAATGCTGAAGTCAACCCAATATGCACTATAGACAACTTTAAGTAAAAGTACTGTAAGTAAAAGAGTTAATTTTTTTATATTGTAGAACAAATCTTTCATGCATATGCTCAGATTAATATTTAACCATGGTTTAGGAAGAAAAGCCACTTCAAATATGTGCCAAAAAGGTTTGATATAGCGTAGAGGGGGTTAAGTTCCTGCATACCACTAACCGGCCATATCCACATAACGACATACGTACATATACAGCACTTTCTGATACTGATATACGTACGTATACATACACAGCGAGATATATGTACGTATACATACACAGCGAAAGATATCCAGATATCTAACACTGATGCAATCTCACCTTGTTAACAATTGTATTTTTTACAACATACCTGTCAAATGAACATATCCAATTGACCATGTTCTCAGCTTTCGAATTGAATCTATTGTGCATACGCACTCACTCACTCATTCACTCCTGATTGGCTTACACCCCATTGGGTAATAAAACTGACATCTGCGTGAATAAAAACAATATCTGTCTGTCACATGACACACAGAAACTGTAAACAACGTGAGTGTTCGGCTGGGACCGGTGTACCTAGATCAACAAGTCACATGTATCACCTAGATAGACATAATAATCATTGTTAATAGACCAACCCTCACCTCTGCATTCCGAAATTCAGCCGAAATGTTTAATATTAAAGGGGATGTTATTGTAAGCAAAAGTCAAATAAACCCATTTTTCAGACAGGTCGACTCATCAGCCATCTCACAACATAAAAGTTTTCCCCGAGAAAATAACTTTGGGATTTTATAACAATAGCAAAGGCTCCAGATTCAAACATGACGTTGGAATTTAAATGAGGGGGAAAAACTCTGCACAGACACACAAAAATACCAGACATAAAAAGATTGAGAAGATGAAATATAAAACAGCCCTTTGCTTGGAAGTCGAGATAAGCTGTGCTGCTAATGAGCTAATGATAGGGAGGGCTAATGATAGGCAAGGGCTAATGATAGACAGGGCTAATGATAGGAAGAGTCACACCGGGGCTACACCCTGTTCCCCACCAGTAGTGGAAAACAGCTAACATGAGGCTCATTAGTTTGAACGTCGACTGAGGAGTCACTCCTCAATCTTGTGGGTGATAAACGGAACGGGAATATGGCGGAAAAATAAATATGTCGGTAAATATTATCGGGAATCTTTCTCGCATCATTGTCAGCATAAATACAAGATGTGCGCGTCTGTGCATTGCATGATACTCTGTATTAGTTAGTATGTCTAACATGCCCCAGAATACTACTCCCCCATCTACAGGTTGACATTTACATATAGTAAGCACTTACATATTATGTATTTTTTTCTTTTCATGAAGGAAGAGATGCCAATGTCAAATTTGTATACATAAGCATATATATTTATATAGAATGTTTATACATACATGCCATAATCACGCTTATGTTATTGTTTAACCAGGTCCAATGCATTTGGATGATCGTTGATAACATACCACGAAAGCAACTTGATTATAATCATATATTCCCTAATTGAATAAAACCCAGCATAATTAACATTTTTTAAGATTAAAAAATCCCATTCAAATACTAAATTCACACAGCTATCTTTATCTAAAAACAAAACACACAAAAAAAAGTATCTAAACTGTGCCAATTCAATTCCTATGAATGATAAACTTGAACAGACAGTATTTTCCACACAACTATTCCTGAATGTCTAAGATATCGCGATGCATGTAGTGGCTAATTGATACTGATTGCAGACATTACTAAGGTGTCACTCAGCTGTCTGTCACATCAACAGACAGGGAAATTGACACCAGAGAGCTGATGGGGCTGTTTCTGACAAGTTGAGAGGGAACCGTTACTTGTATCACACCAGTCACCTGCAACTGACTAGTTCCCGCAAACAATCCTCATTTAACCTAGATTTTACAACCCACATTTATGATCTATATTTTACAGCCCACATTAACAACCCATATTTATAACTAATATTTTACAACCCACATTAATAACCCAATTTTTACAGCCAACACTAATAACCCATATTTTATAATCCACATACAATCCACATTAATAAACTATATTTTGCCATTCACATTTATTACCTATAGTTTACAATCGACAATCATTACATATAATCCACATTTATATCCTATATTTTACAATCCACATTTATAACCTAGTTTATTCAACAACACACATATATAACCTACATTTTACAATCCACATATATAACCTATATTTTACAATCTACACTTACGGTATCACCTATATTTTACAATACCCATTTATAATCCATATTTTACAATCCACATTCATAACCTATATGCTACAGACATCTTGGCTCATTTTCACGTTTCAGATAAAGTAAATTAGTCATGTTTCAGATAAAGGAAAGTACTTGTTCCAGAGAAAGGAAATAAACATATTGTTGAAGAAAACATGGAATACACCATTGAATAAAATTATTGTACGACGAAAAATGCAGCTGCAAATATTTCTTATCTTTTTAACAATGACAACACATCTCGGGTTTATTGTATTCCTGAATGTAGAAATAACCTTGCTTAGATTCTATAGGGTTTTTTACTTCCAGAGAAGTCTCAGAGATTTTGTACAAAGAAAACAAGATATGAGGTAATATGTCTATCATTTCGGTACGCAGTCCATAAACATGGTAACCCATGTTACCCGCGCAAGCTATTCACCACTACACCGTAAACAATAAAATCCTGTGTTTATGAGCAAGATATCACCATTAGTTGGTTTAAATCATAAGAATCTGCCAAGTCTATTTCTTATCAAAACCCAAATAAATACAACAAGAAAACACATAAACACAGCCATACTGAAATACGCAAGCCAGAGAAACAGAAATATGGACAGTTAATTTTCAAAATAGGGGTTTGTTAATCTCGCATGTTTTCTAGCAAGGTCTCCGGAATCAGCTGTGTTCTGTAAACAGCAGAATATATTTTATAAATTGTCAGGGTTTCTCATAACAGTTAAAGTGTCAAATTGGTTTAGTTTTTCTTGGTTTAAATGCCAAGTTATAAATGAACATCGATATATTGTTTGCAAGACTTTAAAGATGTAAAAGTGATCACTGAGAAATGGAATATTAATACGGAACAATCCCAGTAGTGTTTTCATCAATATTGATATTGTAAAAGAAATTAATAGAAATATTTAAATGTTTCTTTAAGCGTTTCACTATGTTACTTATTATTATAAAAAGAAATTAAGAATTATCCTGGTGATATCTAATTTTATTTTTGTTATTAAATGAATGGATAACTTTCACATCTTAATATCTTATCAGTAAAATCTTCATTATTTAAAGCAGAAAAAAATAGGTTTGCATAATTTATTATTATAATGGAAACTTTTATCTGGAATAGTATTTCACAGGTAGATAAAGAAAAATTATCAAATCATGTGTTTCGAAATAATAATAATATAATCTTGCACAATTTGTAACGGTATTGTTGACATGAAAACCAAATTCAGGAATTACGCTGCACTGAGTTCATTATAGGCTACAGAAACATGTAACAATGTGTAACAACAGGTGTAACAATAGGTGCAACATCAGTGAACAACAGGTCTTTCACTGGGCAGAAAAAAGGCAAAAACCAATAAACCCTTAATCCAATGACAGTGTCAATCCTAACAAAGGTGTCACGACAATATCAGTGGGAAATTCCGACACAATATTGCCGTGAGATTCCGACACATGGATCACAGGACAGTTCATCAGGACAGTCTGTCGGGCTCGACATGTCCATGATCAGCTGTCCCGGACAGGCTTAGTGTACTCGACTGTGTAGCAGGCTCTCTACCATCCACACCAACAACACAAAACAACGGGTTCAGCAACAAAGCTGCGACTCGGTAGCTCGTCACACAAACCCGGGTCCACGAGTATATCTCGAGGGTCCTTACCTTCTTCTCCAAACTGGTGGAAGTCCGAACTATGGGTTTACAAGTTGTAAACACCAGGACTGAGCCCTGCGAACCAACAGGCCGAGGTCTAATGGAATTCCCATATTGGATCGGCTTTCACTGATTGCCTCTCAGCTCCAAACAAAAGAGTGTGCCACGAAATCCGGCGTGAATCTGGTCGTAGTTGGACGCTACGGACTAAACAGGCAGCGGAACGGACTCCAAACGACCCAGTTGGTCACCTACTACCATAAAGCACTGGCAGTGTGTGTCAGAATCCGACATGAACACGGGTATCCAAGATGCCGGTCGGAGAACGACACAGTCTAGAGCATGTTTAGGGGAGCTCCCTCTCTGTACTATTGCTGGCGTGCTGGAGTCTTCAGCTCTGAGTGAGCAGACCGACCAACCGACCGCCTGCCTCCTGCTAGCCAGTGAATGGGAGGAGGTACTTCAGCGAGGGAAGAAAGAGGGAGAGAGTGGGCTTATCACTCGGCCCCTTGGCCCTCAGTCGGGGAGAAGCTGAGCAGGAGCAGACGCACACCAGAGCAGACGCTGCAACTGGTAGCAGACGACAGTTTCAGTTTGGAAGAAAACTTTTAATAGATGATGACAATATGTTCGGGTTGGAAGAACATTTTCAATGGCAAAAAGTTTGGAAGAAAACTTTCAATGACAGAAAAATATTTTAGAAGTTTAGAAGAACATTTTGTATTGGAAAACAAAGTATCTGAGAAATATCAGCAGACAGACTTGATGCAAATATTGCTAACAAAAACTATTGATAAGTGGTTAAAACAATTTAAAAAAATATTTAGCATACTTTACTCAATAATTTCCAATAAAATAGACAACTGAAATTGCATAATTCAAGCACATACACATTGATTTTTTTAAATATATATATGACACATTAATGAAACCCAATGTATTTCAATAACATTGGCCAACCATATTAAAAATAAACCATAGTTTGTTTTACCATATAAAACTAACACATCTTCAAGATTGTATTTAATGTTCTGACAATCGACCAATAATATACTGACGGAACTTGCTGCCATAGGACATCACAATGAACATCGCATACAGTGTAGAAAAAGATTCATAAAGAGTAATCTACACTTTCACTCTTACATAAAAGTCGTATTTTTTTGGTCAAATATCATGAATCATCTCCAATACTTTGGAAACTTCAACGTTTGCATTACGTCTCCATGTCAACAACCAGGACATTTCTGCTGCCATTACATCTGCGTATCATTACCCGAATGGACACGGAAACCTCCGCCATCAGATTCCACCAGCGATCCACAGGAAAACCTTACAGCCGAGGCGACACATATACATCACCGACGTTTTTGCGCGTGAAAAACATCGAACTCGAGAAGTCAAAAACCGCGTGAGTTTGTACACAAAACGTGCACGGCATTGTTATGCAAATGACTTGTAGCATAACCAAATGAGTTACCTACTTTCAGTTTTTTTCACCCTCCTGCGAACCTGCGACTTGTAAAAACTGACAGTAACACTGATGTAACTGTCACAGACGTCTGACAAACGCATGAATGACATGGAGAGAATGAAAGTGAGAGAGCTTAAACATTAGCGCCTGTCCTCTATACAGCACCTAATACATGTATCAGTTTACTGCAGAGGACCAAGTCCACTGGGAATACAAGTAGCAGTAAAAGTCATACAGATACGTTATGACAAGAATGTCCGGGTAAATCTACTGTATCTGTATGACTTTTACTGTATAACGTATTTCAGTGTAACATTATGTTACTTTAATTGTTTGTTTTCTTCATAATTCTCATTTTCAATCTCTGCTAAATAGGGGACTTATCTATAGATACAGCAGATGTTGCAGAACTTTCTTGTTATAACATATTATATTACTTTAATTGTTTATTTTCTTCATAATTCTCATTTTCAATCTCTGTTGCAGAACATTCTTGTTATTACGTATTTCAATGTAACATTATATTACTTTAATTGTTTGTTTTCTTCACAATTCTCATTTTCGATCTCTGTTACAATGAGGACTTTCACTCTTCTTGTCCTCACGAGCCAGAAGGTTTCTACATGATACGAAGCCAGCATGTGTGTTTATTTATAATATACATGTAAATCTTTATGCATGAACCTCGCATGTATGTTTATTTACAGTTTATAGTTATAAATAAATCTGTTTTTGGTGAAAATTGCGAAACAACACCTCAATTAATACTACAGTAATATTTCTACGTATATTCCGCAAACATATTCCGACGTAAATCGTTCAACTCGTTCAGCTTGTTACCATGGCGCCAAAAATGTGCAAAATATTGTATTTGGGCTAATTCTAGCAGGAGCTCTTGATGAGAAACATGTCTAGGAAACGGTTTCTTCGCTAAGTTAGACCAGACCAGCCCAGGCAGCACGAACCAATACACACTTCCCTATTGTTGAAAAAAAATCCATCCTTTCTCAATACGCAATGGAAATACATAAATGTTTTCTATGTACCTGTTTAATTCTTAATCTACATGTATACCTGCTTAATTGTTACAAAATATGCATGTATGTGTTTAACTGTCACCATTAATTGGTACACTATATACTGTGTGCATGATTATTTGTTACATTATGAAACATAAGTTAGTATGTACCAAAGTAAATTTAAAGTACCGATCTTTTCCGTGTACATAGACAATAAATTATACACTGGTTTCAGGCAAGGTTGATATTTATGTCCATGTGTATTCAATTCGTACTGCTGACAATTAAAATTAAAATCTAAGAACATTTGCATTGTGCAAACCAAATAAAACAGCATGTGAAAACAATAAAATCAATTCAAGTAAAATAATGACGGTTGAAAAACCCACAATATTCCGATCATTAGTTTTGTCAGAAACATTTCCACCGCAAAGGGAGGCTACTCTGTCTGGGTTCCAATTTGCTACAGGATATCAGGTAGCTCTCTAGGTATTTTTTAGGGGCTTGTCAAAATAAAAATACCCCCATGTGGTCCCCTGCAAAAACATATGGAAAATAGTGAGAAAGTTTGGCTGTTACAATGGGGAAGACCGGCCACGCAACTGTATGCCCCTACTGACTAACTATGTGATGAAAATAGTGGGACCAGGACACAAGACTGACAGCTGTCTTAACCAATCAGCCGTCAGTGAGCCAGTTGCTAACGACAGCGTGTAGAGATCAGTTACCTCCTCTGACATTGAGCCCAACTACTCCGCCAGAGTGTGGAAATAGATCCCCTCATTCCTGCTACCATGGAGATTTCTTATGAACTTCCTCGCAGATATTAGTATTCATAATTTAATGAGCGCTTACTTTATTTTCTTAATTTCTTTTGCATATTTTATGTTTCTATTAATTGTTGTCAACAACCTTTATTTCACTTGTACTATTATTTACTAAAAGTATATTAAAGTGTATTTTACTTCACTTTACAGATCAAATTATAATATTATATATTTTACAATTATTACTATGATTTACAATGTATAGTTTATTCTAATAGCAAGAATGTTTTCTTACATTAAAAAATATATATTCCCTCTGTATCTGCTGTACACTGTCTTGCCATTTCATGTACTACTACTACTACTACTACTACTACTACTACTACTACTACTACTACTACTACTACTACTACTACTACTACTACTATCCAGACATGTCCTGCCACGTACCACTCCAATGTCCTGCCACAACATCCACACACAATGTGTTGCCACACAGTCCTGGCTATAAAATCCGAAACCACAACATCTCACCATTCTGGCATATCACACCAAAACACAGTGTCCCACACTACAACATCTCACACCACAATGTCCCACCACAACGTCCCAATATCCCACCACAACATCCCACCACAATATCCCACAACATCACACCACAACGTCCCACCACAACATCACACTGCAATGTCCCACCACAATATCACACCACAACATCTCACACAACAACATCCCACCACAACAATCCACCACAACGTCCCACCACAACATCTCACACAACATCCCACCACAATGTCCCACCACAACGTCCCACCATGTCCCACCACAACGGCATGCATGCACCTACGGATGTTTTCTCCATCCACTTGAACAGTCTGCTGGCAAGCATTACAGGAAAACACTTAATCATTGGGTAGTACATTTACACAACTTCTCCACAGTCAGACACTCTATCAGACACTCTATCAGACACTCTAGCCAATGGTGTGCATCAAACACAGAAACACATCTAGGAAATAACGCTAGTCTTTATCTCAATGGACCTGCGTTGAGAGATTTAAACCAACAAACCGGATTTAACAACTTATTGAGAGCTTGCCGTGTATCGTCTTTAAAGACAAAAATGTTCAGTAAAATTAATCATCCATGTTCTACTTTCACAAATATGTGAATTAACGTGTTTCCATAACGGACATTTTATATATATTTGTTACAGTTGATGAGATATTGCTGCTTTAACAGATAACATTTCCATTCTGGCGACGTATTCTCATTTATTCCAATTAGGAAAACAATTCAGTCAGGATGTAATTGATATATCTGAAAACAAAACCACACCTTTCCTACCCCTCACAGGAAAATGGAACTTACAAATTACTTTGATGTGAGGCGAGCCATTTCAAGCAGAGGGATGACCACTTGAAAGAGCAGTTGTCAAGATAAGCTGACGAACTATTAACCACTTTATCAGCGATTACGACCCACGGACATCCTTCTAGGAGTTAATTTGTGGAGAACTAACAATGGGATGTGGTGATAACAAGTTATCTATCCATATCATGAGAGGCTTCTAGTGGCTCGTATCAACCACTTCATGATAAAGCACGATAGCTCAGTCAATATCAAAGAATATCTCACATGTAAACAATAGGCACTTTGAAAATTGCATCAATACTACTTTAAACATAGGTTCACAAAAAAAGCGTGTAATTTCTAAATAATAGTACAATGAGTCACAATGAAAAAGTAATTCCTCAATATGAATAATTATTTCACGGATGTTTTAGTTTATAAAATAATGCTTTACTTTTATTTGATTTATACATGTTGTCAAGAAAGATTTTATTTTTAGTTTCTACTTCGATGCAACCATAATTATTAATTTTATTAAAATAACATTTGTTTTAGTCGACTGTAACAAAAGTAATTTCATGAACACACTTACTACAAATTCTTAATTATATTAACTTTACGTTTCAAGATAACAGACAATACTGATCATTAGATTTTAATTATATTAACTTCACATTTCTATATCAGATTGCTTTCTCTTGCAATTTGACAATCTGTATGAAACAAATATCAAAACAAATTTTTAATTATCGGGACTTGCCTAAATGAACATGGGTAATTCCCCCGAGTGTTTGGCAATAAAGTAAAAACCTCCATGGATACGCAAAGAAAAACACTTCCAGTAAAAGGACAGGCATTCATCAAACGATGATTTAGCTGCTACAATGAAAGAAAAGATTGTTTTGGAAGACATTTAGCTGGGTTCTAAAATAGCTGGCACGGTTGAAAATGGTTCTATACAAAGCAGTAGTGATCGCTCTCACCGAGGAGAAGCCATGTTCCTGAGTAATTTTTTTGCCATCATCTCTTTGAGAAATACACCGTTCTGTCGTGCCTTGATGGCCGGAACATCTGCGGAACACTCCACAAAGGGGCGGGGCTGGTGGAAATCGCGGAATCCAGATTTCAAAACTTCCATATTTTCCAAAGCGGTTTTCCGTGGTTTTCCAATCATCGTCTATAAATACGTGCACGTGTACCACGTTGTAGCTCACGTTACACGGAGGACGTGTACGAGAATGTTGTCATGGGGGTGTTCATGAGGTGCTCATCACTTCACCTCCAGCTATTACATCGCCTCTCGAATATCACGTGGCGTACTAGCGGACGAATGATTTCTCCATCAACGCACCCAACTGCAGAACGAGGATGTAAAAAACATGAAAATAAATGCATCTATTGCGATTGCTTCATCGTTTCCCTTCCATGTGAAAACAGCCTTTATTCCTCCATGAATGGGCGAGTATTTTTTCTTAACGCCCGTGCAAGTAAATTAATAGGACAATGTTTATCGCGAAAGATATAACCAGGATATATGTGAATACCATTGCTCTGGGTTGCCATCCTGCACTGCTCCCCGAGTCGGGCGCCATTGTTTACAGTAACTTACTTACATGCTGGCTGTTTGTTTACACTGTCACTAAGACAAGAGGAAGCTCTGTACATCAAGAAAGCATCTAACATTAGTGTCAATTAAGAAGCTTATGAAGAAATGAGCAAATAAACAAATGTATAAATTAACATGATTAAATGAACATGAGTTAATAAGGGCATACAAATGAATGAGCAAATAAATGAGCAAATAAATGAATGAATGAATGAAAGAATGAATCAATGAATCAATGAATCAATGAATGAATCAATGAATGAATCAATGAATGAATGGAAATCTACTTTTAATCGACCAATATTAGTTTCATTTGGGCAAACTCTTTTTTTTAATACCATAACAATGATAATTCTTAAAATCAATAATTAAAAATCCTTATTTTATTTTTGTTATTAACATTAGTCAATTATTATTATTATTATGAATGTGAAGTAAATAGAATACACATGAATATTATTGTCCATCTTCATTCTTAGGGTATGACAAAAGTTACCAAAACTAGGTCGGTCAAAAAACTCATAACTCTTCTCTTTTTTTTTCAAGACCAACAAAAAGTAGCCTTTGTCAATGGGCATTAGTGCATGGGGCATCAGTAATGCAGGATGGTGACATGACAGTGGCATGACAGCGACATGAATACACGTGGCTCCTGTATCGTAATCCTTATGGAACACCGACAAAATCCACTCGTGGACGTACAAGGCCTAGCTTTGACAACAATGTGAAGATCTGTCTGTGAACAGAATAAACACTACAAAACAGCCGAGTTTATTCTAGGTATCAACCAGCTTTGAATATATTACCTGAGAAAGAGGGGCAGAAAGTGGAAGGGGTAGAGAGAAGGGGGTAGAGTGGAGGAGGAGGAGGGTTGTGGGAAGGGAGGGGATTGTAGTCGAACATGGTGTTCAGCAAGGAAGACTCCTAGGTCCCTCTTTGTCTATACAAACAGTGGAAAAGAAATCGCGACAATTTGCAAGGGGAGATTAGCATTGGAAAAGACGTACAATTGATGAAGCTCTGGGACTGCGAGACACGGGATGCCACGGGACATGACGGGACACAACAGGACATCGGACAGGGACCGATTTATCTCTGCTGGTCCTGGCAATCGGTGGCAACAATAGCAACATGTCTCTAAGGGCAAGGAGGGGGACTTGTGGCTCTTATGCAGCATAATTCGCAACTCTCTGCTACCTGCTCGAACCCAACTCATAGGGTATTTCAATCTGTCCCCTATCCACCAAACACACACGGGCACAATGCCACCGATCCCATAGTATATAGACACAGCTCACTGTTCAAATTCACAAATAATTATCATCAAACACAGACCGTCCTTCCAACCAATAGCATGAAGCCTACCACAATTACTCGCGACTATCAAAGAAAAACAAACTAACTCTTTTAGATAAAGACCACGAATCTCGAAGGCAATAGCCGTCAAAACCGCGACAGGAGAACAAACATAAAATTTTGGTTGTGTCACGTGTATACAAATCCTGAAATCATTTTCAGTATTGAATGAACCTCCGAAGGTCTGTTTTGCCATATTCTAATGTGTACTCAGTGTATGAGTACAACACTTTTATTTTAACAGATAATATAAATAATGCTACCTTTTCCAAAAACAGTAGTCTACTAGAATACACTATCCCATTTTGGTAGTATACACAAACACAATATGGTATGACTTATCACTACAAAATGACACGTCATTAAGAGGGTTAATTGTTTTATGTAAGGGGGGGATCTTTCACCCATACATGCCAATTGTCAACATAAAACCAGGGAGAGAAAAAAAATGTGATAGCATGACTTATCACTACAAAACTTGTCAACATGAAACCAGAAAGAAAAACAGAAATTAAGGATGTCATGTACAATATGTGTCTTCACCTTCAAAACAATTATTCATCAGTCCTGCTATTAACCAGAAGACAAGGGATGAAAGCATTCTAGGGTATTATCACCACATAGTACATTATTCAGGAATAATGACCGTGAGCTATGATCACTTTGTGAAATGGACCATGGCTGAAGGATGCTCTCCGGTGCCAGCTCCTGACAGGGAGACAATGCGAGGAGTGCACCCAGAAACCACGGCAACTCAGGCTACCACGGAAACACGTACATCACGCTCTGAGGCACAGAGTTGGCAGGGAAAGCTCCTAGAATATTATCAACATATTTTTTGCCTAAAAACTCGTTCCCTCAAGAGCAGAATGTTGCATTCTGGGTCTCGGAGTGGGGCTATATTTCACGAGGCAGGAATTGAGCTGTTGAAAAGACTCCTTTGTTTTGAGCTGCCGAAGTGGCATATACAAGAGCAATGGCGTTACTTTAGCGTTACTTTAGCACACGAGATAGACCTGCTGATGTCAGAGATAAATATCTGATGGCGGAGATAACAGAGTTTTCTCCCCTTCATGATTATCTGTCATCAGTTAACAATGTAACTCGGGACCGTCAGTGTCAGCTTCAATAGATCATGGCCTACCAGATGTCCGTTGTTGGCATCATTCTATACATGGACATCACTTTCTACTTGCATCATTCTATTTTTTTTGCATCATTCTAAACATGGACATCATTCTCTGCTTGGCATCATTCTGTATTTTGGCATTATTCTATATTTGTGCATCAGTATCCTGGACAACCCTTAAAGAAGTGTGTGCATCATTCTACACTTGGGCATCATTTATTTCTGGGCATCATTTTATATTTTAGCATAATTTTATACCTGTGCATCAGTATACAGGGCAACATTTAATGTTTTGGCATCATGCTATCATTGGGCATCATTTATTCCTGGGCATCATTTTAAGTCTTGGCATCATCCACATGGGCATCAATCACTACCCGGTTGAACACGGACCTCCAATACATTGTAACATGCTGGATGAGTTCAAGCCACAAGAGAATCCTCAAACAAATATCACTGTGACCAGATCTCACTCAGCCTCCAACCAATGTGGGAATAATTCTGCCTCCGGAATGCCAGACGCGAGACAAGTTATTCCTCATATTCTCATACAAGCCCGGAGAGCGCAGAATTATTGAACATGTTTATAAAAAAAGTAATTTTTCATATGACTGCAATGTGGATGAATGTGTAACCCTGGTTCAGTAATAGGGGCGGTAT
>JAUTBV010097524.1:0-16618 GCA_032361325.1 Lepetodrilus fucensis
TTAGTTCTTGGTTTTTGGCATGGCTTTACATGCTTATTTCATTTTCTTGCATATCTAATTTGTAATCTTAATGTTAAATAATACTATAGTCGTCACCTATGGGTGAAATATTCCCGCCCGTGACGTAAAACAATAATACACACACACACATACTATTATTGTTATTATTATTACTATTATTATTTCGTCACCTTATGGGCGAAAGATTCCAGCTGTGACGTAAAACAATAATTCACTCATGCACTACTACTACTACTACTACTACTACTATTATTATTATTATTATCATTATTATCATTATTATTATTATTATTATTTTTATTAGTATTTTTATTAGTATTATTAGTATTATTAGTATTATTAGTATTATTAGTATTATTAGTGGTATTGTTCTTATTTCAGTGTGAGGCTGGTGGATGTCTTATAGAACTCTGTATCCAGTTGGCCATTATCATGATCGGCAAACAACTCATACAAAACAACTTTGTTGAAATTGTTCTACCGTAAGTTTCATGTTTTTTTTTTTTTTTTTTTATATTTAAAGATGTGTGATGTTTTTGCTAAACCAGATGTACTTGCTATAGACAGCATAGACATATATCTAAATTTTGCACACTAATGAATTAATTTGTCGGCTTTTCAGTAAATTATATCGATGTTTAGTGGAGTAACTATGTTTATTATTATTTTTTATTTAAAATAAAATATTTTTGAGTAACCATATTTATGACTGAAGCATGATATTCTATTAAACTAGTACCACCAATCGGTGGAAATTCAGTCTTGTAGAAACGGCCCGTCGCAAACAGGTGAAAGATTAAACTCCATATTCACTCACTCATTGTACAAGCGGAGCAAGTACGACACTAAACAAGCAAGCCATGATGCGAGTGAAGTAGTCTTGAATACTGCACTAAACCACAATATTTCAACTTCTATCAACAGAAAGCTGATTAAGCTGATAAAGAAGAAATGCGCCAAGGAGACGATTGAACAGAAGCTTGCCAAAACTCCTTGGGAGAAAGACTTCAAGCTGCAGCCATCACAAACCACTGCACTATTCTACGAGTACCTGGAGATGGGTGAGTCGGATGCGATGTTTGCTCCAGTTAACTATTGTCCAAACTTTTCTGAATAGAATGACACCGAAAACAAATTTTTGGAGCAATTATTCAATTCACTGTAGGACAGTAAACAAATGTCTAGAATGGTGAGTTTTATATAGTAGTCTATGACGTCACTCACAGAATTTGTCGCTATACAGTTGTCTGCGGAATGAACGTTCGGGGCCTGATCCACATTTACATAGTTCAAGCTTTCCTCAATATTTTGAAACCACAAAAACAATTTAGTAGCAAATGTTCAGCTTGTTATTTGTCCACAAAACAGCGTCCTAATGGTGTCGTTTATATAGTTACATGTTGTGTGATCCCAACCACCGACCCACCCACGTATGCTGTTGTGCGCTGGTGCAGACAGAGGTCTCACGGGACGAAAGAGCTAATAGTATCAGACCCGGGTAGGGGGTATAGTTTAGAATCTTACACTGGGCTTTGTTTGCCACGAAAGTCGCAGTATTCCATTGACATGCCTGTAGTATTGTCAATGGACGCCTTTGTAATTTGTACAAGACAACAGCGCTGCTCGATTACTCTGCCGGTGTACGCCACTTTGGTAAGATGTGCGCACATAAATAAGGGCGTTTTCGATTTTTGTTGTCCGAGTACTCGGAGTATGAGGATTTTTAAATAGCACGGATTGTTGTCGGAGTGTGTGGTGATAAATTTATCCGACAACGAGGATAATATAATCGAAAACGCCCAAGTAGTCTAGCCGCCGGAAGTAACTCAAACGGCACCCGGCACGGCAAAAAAAGCGCAGGTACTATTTCAATATAGCTATGTAGCTTTCTTTTCCCACTCCAGTGCTGCAGTTTGGTTTCCTGACCATCTTCTGTGCTGCCTTTCCTCTGGCTCCCATCTTCTGCCTGCTGAACAACATCATCGAGATACGTGTGGACGCTGCCAAGTTCGTCACTCACCTACGGAGGCCGGTCGCTGACAAGGCTGCCGACATCGGTAGGTGTAGCGGCTCTATATCATAAATCATTGTCATAATTTAATAAGTAATAATTAAATATTGAATGTCGCGTATGTGTGATGTTAAATAATAATTCACTTGCGCTAATGTTTACGAAAATGTTATACGCCTTTCAAAATGGCTCTTCTCTGACCAATACAAATAATTGTTGACATGATGATATTTGCGATAATAGCTGACAGACTGGCACTGAGGTTACAAAGCATTTTTTTTAAGATTAAGATTCCATTTTGTAAACTGGAGGATTTGTTCATAAATAAATTGTCATACAATATTTTGTGATCAACTCAAAGTTTTGTTCATAAATTCCCATAAAAAAAAATTTGATACACAAAAACCTACTCAGAAACGTTTCGTGATCTCGGGGCCCAGGAGGCCTATTCTTGTAACGTTCTGTTATCTTGCAGGTATCTGGTATAGTGTTCTCTATAGTATATCCCGGTTTGCCATCATCACAAATGTAAGTATCCAAGCATTGTTACTTATGTCCATTCATCATACTGTGACATCACATAGAATCTAACATCAATGTCCCCAGGCATTTTCCATAGGGAACAGTTGTTGCATAATTAATAATTAATGTTACCATTATCAGTGATAATATTATCTACTATAGTTTGGTGTCCCCTATTTTGTAGATTATCTCGGTAAATACTTCATGGAATGAAAAACAAACAAAAAAAACTTAATTTTCTTATTTCATTTTCCCTAACCAAAATAAAAAATTAAATTAAAAAAATATTACACCAGTAAAAAAATCTGTTTATATAACGATCACCAAATATTGTGAGAAAGTATTATTTTATGCAGAGGGGTGACGTTCTAAAGAAGGAACAGGCAAATAGGCTGAATTTGCATGTGCGGGTATGTGAAGAAGAGCATCTGCACATGCAATTCGAGCCTTTTTGCCTGTTCCTTCTTTAAAACGTCGCCCCTCTGCATAAAAAAATAAATAATAATAACACAAGTAGTCTGTTTATATAACAATCACCAAATATTTTGACAGACTACTTGTGTTATTCTTAGTCCGTCTACTGCAACCTTCAACGCTATGGGTGTTTCAGGTTTCCTCCTGTCCATGTTGCTAATGGGTGAAAGATTCCTGCAGCGACATTAAACTCCATAATCACACCCTTTCTGCCCTAAATACTGACAAGCCATGATATAGATGAAAGAATCTTGAAATCAGAATTATTAGTAAACTCCAACCCCAATTAAAAAAAAAAAATAATAATAGTTATTAGTATACCAGTGTTCGAAATAGAGCCTGTCCGCACGCCCGCGGCGGGTTATTTTCAGCGAGGAGGAATAATGTTTTATCCTTGCACGCCCGTATGTCGTGTTACTTTTTGTTTGTTTTTCAAGATGTATATCATCGATCACTGGCCAACATGTATGAGGACGGGTAACTTCTCAGACTTACCAGTCCTCATGTCCGGCAGTGAAATTGCTAGAGTTTTATACACTGAGTATACTACATTTAAGCTACGGATGTTGTAAGTTTTATCCTGCACTAAAAACTGTAAAGCCATGGTATGAGTGAAATAATCTTGAAAGTGGCTCTAAACCCAAATTTAAAAATAATAATTTTAAAAATAAGAATACAATTCTACCACAGTTCCTATTGTCCTACTGATTTCTTTCATTCACAATCATGGTTTTTGACGTTTTCCAGGCATTCGTTATTTCCCTGACATCCGAAGCAATCCCGAGGCTGGTGTATCGATTGAGATACAGTCCAGACAACAGTTACAATGGCTACGTCAACTTCACCCTTGCACACTTCAACACTGCAGACTTTGAGGCAAACCATCGGCCTGGCGATAGGTTCCTAAAGGATACAGACATGTGCAGGTATGGACAACCAAAACATTTGTTCTTTTTGTTTACTTAGCCAGCCATCTCTTATTGCATTATTCACTTGTTCCAAGAGCTGTGACAAGGGGAATCCCCTGATTCCATAGTAAATTTAACTTCCATCTGACCCTGTCATCTGACCCCTGGCCTCTGCCCTTTGCTCCTGTACTCTCGTGCATGCGCCATAACAACTTCCTTTTTTAGTACATTTTATGTGTGCCGGTATACGGCTCTAAATCCCCATACAAAACTTGAGTGAGCATGAAATTATACTCAAACGGTTTCTTTCATCCTAGGTACAAGGACTTCAGGAATCCTCCCTGGCACTTTGAAAGACCGTATCGGCGCTCCGAGACTTTCTGGCATGTACTCGCTGCACAGCTGGCTTTTGTCGTCATCTTTGAGGTGAGTCTGGAACTTCAGTTGTTTATCAGTGGATTACTGCAATGCACAAGACAATACCGACCTCGACCTTGTCTGTACAGTGTCACTGTGTCAATATACAGTGATCAGCTAGTGGTCGTATGTTTACTGCAACATTCAGCACTACAGCTGTTTGCAGGTTTACTCCTGTCCTAAAACTGACAGGTCATGCATGATACAAGTGAAATAATCTTGAAATTAGCAATTTACAATTTTTTTACATATGTTAAAAATAAAATAAAATATATTTTAAAAGACAGAGTAAGATATTATTATCCATTGAATTATATTTGTTTGTGACACACATTTAGCATTTTAAATGATGTCTGTGTTTCCAGAATGTGGTTATGGTGGTGACAAGCCTGAGATTCCCAATTTACAAATAAATACAATATGTAAAAAAAATATTTAAAAATTCAAAAATATATGTTTAAAATTAAATTGAGTCTGATATGTTCCATTGAATTTTATGTTTTTGTGACGCACAATTAGCATTTTAAACTATGTCTGTGTTTCCAGAATGTGGTGGTGGTGGTGACAAGCCTCATCGCCTGGCTCATCCCAGACATGCCTGTGCTCCTCAAGGAGCAGATCAGGCGCGAGGCGTACGTGACACACGAGATCATCCTGAAGACGGAACTGATCCGCGCAAGCGGCGGGAAGGTGGCCGCGGCGCCTGTGGGCTCAGCGGCGGAGGAAGAGTTTGGAAGATACTCGCCAAAACACAGCGAGGACATGGACGGCCCTACAGTGGTCACACACAGGAATGTCGGCACCGAGGAAGACGACAAACCTCGGACATACGTCTAGCGCAAGCTCGACCAAAAACCCGAGGCACGTGCGATTTGTCATGTTCCAGAAGGAGAAAGACTTCGTTTTAACCCTCTCCCTGCTGGATTAGATAAAAACACTGCTCAGTAGGTCATTTCCGGTTGATTTGAGTGGGGATATGGTTAAACGTTGTCTCGTATAGGAATATCCTCTGTGCCATCCAGATATTGAGTCTTTTGTTATTGGAAGAGCCAAATTGCATTTGTCTATGATACCATCATGGCATTGCAATGGCGGTCTTTGTACACGCGACCTGTATTTCACGAAAGGGATCGTACCGTAGTCTGGGTTTGTTTTTAATCGGGTTGTGTGCCATGGTTTTACTATAGGAGATGTTCATGGGGATATTATTCGGGGGATACGCTCTAAGGAGATACTCAGTGGGGATATTAACCCAAGAGGTACCTTCCAGGTTGATTTGTGCAGCAGATAATGTTTGGTATTCTCCTGCAAGCATATTGTCCTAGAACGATCAGGAAATGACGGAATCCTCGAGTTTACGTCCCGACTACCTGTACGACCTTGTTGTGGAATGCAGGCATGATGCCTATGCCATGTACTGTGTTCTCTCCGGCCAGACATAGTGTCTTACTTGAATGTCTTACTTTAATCGCTAAATCAGTATTGAATTGGTGTAAAGTGCTCACTGCCAAACAAACTTACAGGAAGTGAGAATGATGATGCTCATTAGAAAACCCCTGTTACGAGTTTTCGGTACTGTTAAGTCGTCACAAATGAGTGAAAGATTCCCGGAGCAACATTAAAATTGCATTCACTTGCTCAGTACTGTTAAGAATATTCCTGTGTATTTATGTAGTAAATAATATATTCAAATAAAATACATTAAAACAAAATTTAAATACGGCACTTTAAAAATGTACATTAAAATATTTGACTGCAAATGTGATCTAAACTATTATTGCAATGTTCAACTATTCTATAATAACAGTGGTATTCAGAGCTTGTGTACGATTTGTTTGTCCATCTCAACTACCTCTGAAGTTTCCAGTGCATGTATATTGCAATCACACAGTGCCAATGTCAATGTCGGCTCAACATCTGTATGCAGCATGCAACCATCATCATGTGCGGTCTGATCGCGAGCGTGGGAATGCATGAAGTAGGTAGTTCAGTTTGTTATCTAGCTTTTGACACTAACATTGTTCATGATATTTACATTTTAACTGATAGTTTCATTTTGACTATGGTTACATCACTTTGTTGCCTTCCAGAGACAGTGATCTCCCTTTGTTACTATATGGTTGTGCTGTGTTCTGCCCATTTGACCGAAAGGCTCGATGTTGTAATATTATCAGGGTTTGAAAAAGTGCTGCTATTGTTCTGTTAATGTTGTGAAAAATATTTTATGTACCGATCTTTCGGTTAAATCTACTGTTTAATTAGTGAGCATTGTGATTGCTGCATATACATATATGTAGGTGAAATATTTCAACAGTGCTATAAAACAACAAATAAACAAATAAAACTGAATTTACATTGAAATAAATATTATGAATTTTATGAAAAATGCATGAATTTTTTAAATATTTTTTAAAGATCATACGAATGTGAAATATATCAATCCTATGTAAATACTCCATTTTGAGTTTTAATATGCATGTATTACATCTATCCTTGTGAAGATATGACATTATCACTTGTAATAGTTTATCTATGGAACACCTATACACTGCCTTGTAACAAATACCTTGTATATAAGAAATATACTCAACAAAATAAGTTAAGGGCTGTCAGACGGTCGAGTATTGGAACTCTGTTTGAGGAATCTGGTGCCATTATTCTTCCAATGAGTACCTGGAGCCTGTAGATGTTTGGACATTTTTGGACATAATATGCACCTAAATTTAATATGTTTAAAATGGCCAGTGGCCCTTATGCTGGCCGCACACTAGTGATTTCCGTCGCCGATTTTTGTCAGCCGACGGAAAATCGCAAGTGTGTGGCGGCCGTCGACTGCAATTTTTTATATTTGGATCACTGCACACGGTAATGGCTAGTGTGCACCCAGTATTAATTAATTTTGTTGAGTATAACATTGGCCGACGATCAAACCACAATATTTCCATGTCAAATTTCAAAATAAATGTAGACCTGCGACAAGTTTCAATGATCTCCAGTCAAATTTAATTAAGTAATGTCATTTGTTTAGTCAACTGCCAGTTGTTATTATGTTAAGGGAAGATTTTATTTTCTGAATATTACCCTTTACTTGATATTATTAGGATAATAACCCAAACTATAATAGTTGAATATCTGCTGAGATATTAATATCTGCAATGCATACTTTCCTGTTGGGGAAAACGAAGATAGTCTCCAAGTTTGTGTTTTTAATATCATATGATATTACAATGTTTGTTGTCAATTTAGCCAAACAATTTAAACCACTGAGGATCAATTTGAAAAGAAATATTGATGTTTTTAACTTGTCATTTGTAAGTTTGTAATACTGTACATAATAGTTATCTTAATACTGGCATGTATTCTTATGGTTTACTTTACGATAACAAATCTTCAAGTCTTTTACATGTATACTTGCAATAGTTTTCTAGGCAGCATATATCCCCAATGGAATCTCTCTTACTGTTGATATACATGTTTCTATTAACATACATATACATGTACCATCATATATCATGAATGGATTTTGCTTTCAGTATTACTGTGTATGATGATCTGCTTCGGTTATATTTTAATGAAATAAGGACAGTTGCTATGTTTATTTTGGTGCATGATGAATTAGTTTTTGTTTACTTTTCTACTACTGTTGTTTTTATTAGTTTTTATTATTAGATGTGTACATGCCAGCATGTAGATTTATGATTATTGTATACTGAATTTCAGAAACAAGTAGGTTTATATCACAATCTCATGTTTGCTAGTTATAATACTCATTAGGCAATCTAAGTAATGCATAATTGAGTTACACTCCAGCTTATTAGATTACACATTACAGTTGCATAGTATTTTATGAAACCGATGATTTTTAATCAAAGATTTTATTCATCAAACTCTTCTAAAGAAGGACGCTGCAGAAGTAACGAAAATAAAATAAAATTAATTTCAAAGAAAATAAATGATTAATTGTCAGTCTTGTATATGTTTTATGTTTCGTATATGTAAATTATTTACATTAAATGTAAGTCTCATACATGTGACATCATCATGTGGTGCCTTCAACATTTTATATTCTCATACTACTAATTCAATACTCAGCTATCTTCGCTTCAGATAATACTCAAGCATGTTGCTAAATTGTCAAGAATGTGGCTGTAGATCTGAAAGTATGGGCTGTCATTGGCCTAATGCTGTAGATGTCCTATACATTATTTTATTATCTCATTAATTATGCTGCTATCTGTTTTCAAATATCATGTTTGTACATTATAAATGTAAATTATTGATGAAGAGAAAATATTTTAACTAGGAGGGTTGATATTCTTATTTCTAACTTGTCCTTGCCCTTTTAAACAATGTGTTGAAAATTACTGGACAGTTAAATAATCGGTATATTATATTCACGACAGTCTGTAGGAATCTCAATCTCTATAGTTTTGATACTGAGGCATTTTATATCTATACAAGAAAACTATTGTATGTGAATATTATACTATACCTAAAACCCATATATTTGTCCATTGTGCCCAAGCTAGTCCCCCCATTTCTCTCTTGCCCCGATTGCGCATATCACGTTTAACGTTTGTATGATCAAATGATACTTTTTTAATATGCATGTCATAATGTGTGATTACACCCCATATTGTGTGGTTTAGTGATACTGAAACGTCCATATTTCGGTGTACGAAGAGATGATGATTAAAAGTATTGTTCATCCAAATGTTTTTATTTTGTTTGTTTGTTTGATGAATGACTGCTGCTATTATTGCAATACTTCTTGTAAGTTGACATGCAAGGTGACCAGCCATACACGTAGCCGGAAAAAAAGGTAGCTTTATTGTCAGCAAGTATCGCATCTATATATATAGGGAATGTGGAGCTAGGTAAGGTGACCGTGACCAAATGACTATGTGCTAATGAAAGAATAAGAACAAGGGTATCGTTTCTCGAAGCTCTCCGCCGCTAAGGGACCATGGCACTCTCAATGTATTAGATATCGGCAAAGAGAGTGCTATGGTCCCTTAGCGGCTGAGAAACGACACCCAGGTGTATCCGTCACAGGTGAAAATGGGCGACTACCATCTAATAACCCTATCCATGCTGAAGTCAACCGGATATGCCCTAATATAAAGAGCATTGCCTGTGCCTAACCCAGGAGGGAGAGTGTTAAACAAAGCCGTTACTTGGCAACATATTGAAAACCAGATTGATGAATCTAAATTTATGCGATGTACGATCATATATTGCTTCATAAACTATTGAGTATTGAATGTAATTGTTAGATCAGTTTATAGCATGTATAGGGCCTACCTATAATGCATTCTTATTCTTTCATCTGTGAGTGAGTGTTGTCATCCACAGTAAAGCACAGGGACTTGTGGAGAGGAGCCAGTAGATCTACGTCTGACTTGTTAAAACCAGTCAACAAAACTTTTTTTACAAACGTAATAAAAAAAATCATAAAAACTACCCGTCAGTTTGTTGGACTAATAACGCATACATTTGCATTCAGTTATTAAAAACAACCCAATTCTAAATTTCATCATATTTCTATACACTGACTGGTTTTGACAAGTCTACTGGCTCCGCTCCACAAGTCCCTGTGCAGTAAAGTGGTCTCGGATTTTGAAACTATAGTATTTGTTTATTCAAGTTTGTAGAGGTGGCTTTTATAATACAATACCTTTACCTTCACACCGGCATCAGTGATCGCGAAAGTAACGTGATTGTAATAGGATGCGCAATTAGCTGTTGTTCTGTAGGTAAAAGATGAATAGGCTAGATAGCAAAATAGTAAACAGGGCATATTTTAGCTACAGAATTGCAGCTAGATGCGCAATCTGTAGGGTGGACATGTAGATAGCATCCTTGGTCTGTTAGTAGCATCGTCGCAAATGGGTGAAAGATTTCCGCAGCGACGTTAAACTTAATATTCATTCGCTCACTGTTAGTAGCAACCGGTGATGTAGGCTAGGCTTCCCTAAACTGACAAGCTGCGGTTCAAGCGAAAGAATCTTGACTAACATCCAATTCAAAATTAAAAGAAAACACACGCAACATGTCATGATTTGTCCTTGTATTCATACACATATATTTCCTCAACGTTATCTGATCACAAATTGTTCCTACATACATATCCAGGGGAATTGATGAATGTGTATCAATTAATGGGCCAACATATTGGAATATTAGGCAATGTCGAAACCCGACTAGTATTATGCAAATTACATAATATTATGCCTTGTATCATATCAGTGGTTGAGATTTCGAAAATACTATTAGGCCTCGATTGTACTTTTAACTTTATATAAAATATATCTAGTTGGGGCCTAATCACGCACACCGTCTACTCACATATTTAACATGTTTTATTTATTTAAAAATTAAAATAGCAGCCCAATGTTAACTATCCAATGGCCTTTAAAGGTATAGCCTAATCTGTAATGCTAGGTTTACGGTCTAGCAATCGGACGACAACGCTAGCTTTGGCCTGCCCTGCTTATCTTTCCCTGTAGGCTGCACTGTGTCCACGTGCGCGAGCTACTACCTCATACTTGTGTGTAGCCGTACAGTGTTCAACGTAACAGGGAAGTATGGCTGAAGCACGCAGTGGCTCCATCGCTATTGTTGGGAGGTAGGGACACGGAGAAACTGCATTAAGAAAGTTGCATTCAATTAGTATTGTGTGTACCAAGAAATCGATTGATGTAGTAAATGCTGATACTCGACATACATAAGTGCCAAGAGAAGGTAACTCTGCGTGAATCATTCACGACCTACTCGCACCGCGGTCGCGGAAATGTACGAGCTTAGTGCAGTGGTACATCGTCGGAATTGATGTAGACAACGATCCGAGCTTGAACCTATCCAGAAAACAGCCTGTATTAATGGTTTCTGATTGCCTTTCCGAAGCGATATCATAGATAGATATCTGGAAGCTATCATATCTACTACGAGACCATAAGAACTCTCATAACGCTCTTATAAATACGTGAGGATCGTGCACTTACGAGAGCGCAATGGTCTCTTAGCGGATATGAGAGCTTCGAGAAATGATACCCTGATCTATACTATTCCACCATCTGTTTTAATATGCATTTTAATTTCACAAACACAAGATGCAAAAGCCTGCCCCAAAAAAAGGTTTCTATGTTTTTCTCAGTGGGCTGATAGGTCGTATCTGGTCGATGATATTCGCCGGGGCTGGTTACAAAGTAAACATCTATGACACGAGTTCGGACCAGGTATCAGGAGCCCTCTCCGTCATCAGAGAAACTCTGGCACGGTACGAGAAGGAGGGAACACTCCGAGGAAAACTCTCCGCCGCCCAGCAGGCGGATCTCATCACCGGATGTAGTGATCTCGCGCAGTGCATGGCGGGAGCGAAACACGTGCAGGTCGGTGTTTATAGTAATTTAGTGAATGGTAGTGCACTCTTAATAGTGCTTTTGTTTTGATGCAGATCGATGCACTAAGTCTTAGGTGTCCTGTTCCATGATCAGACATGATCCTGGCAGGACACTTTCACCTCGGATGTCCTGGTCTCGAGATTACGAAACTTTCTCGAGTAGGTCTACCATTTCATACTCAACTCAAAAGTTCACATATACAATTTGAGTTTGAGTATGAAATCGTACTCAAAACGTGTCGTAATCTATGGGCCCGGCTTATGCTTCTGTGTCGTTAGATATTTTGGCCGGGACACATAACTTCTTTGTTTTTGCTGTGCATGAGAAGATTACTCTTTATAGAGTACTAGTCCTGATACTATACTATAAATATAGACTGCCCAGTAAAAATCCAAAGAAATCTAAAATGTCCACTAGTTCTCCACTAGAATGCATTAAGCACTGTCACATTTGGCTTCGGCTGGTGCCAATATATTGTGACCATAAAATGTAATCAGAGCTCGTAACATGCCATTCATCGTCTGATCCTTCCTAGGAATGTATCCCAGAGGACGTCGACCTAAAGCGACGAGTATTCGCCGAGATGGACAAGCATGCAACAGCCAATATGGTGCTGGCTAGTTCCAGCAGCTGCATCCGGTCATCAGACTTCTCCGAGAATCTCAAACACAGACAGAATGTTCTCATTGCTCACCCTGTAGGTACCCTTTCTTTTCTCTGCACTGATGCGCACAATGAGTTGTCTATTAGATCATGTGCAGCCAAATCCAGGGGGATTCTTGCCCCGTACTACGTAATATAGGCCTACTTCGGGCGGTTTCTCGAGGATCTAGAGCAATGCTAGAGTTCGCGCAGAGTCACGAAAGCAAGGCTAGAGTGACGTTACGACCGTGCTATTACTACGAAGCACGAAAGCTTGTCTAGCAACAACTAGACATGCGCAACGACACTTCCGTGCTAAACTAGCGTAACCGCCCGAGGTAGGCCATAATGAGTAATGTCCTAGAAATCAAATTACAGATACCTCAGATTAATATAATTGTCCGATACATATTTAGTGGAATGTTGTTCGGAATGTCGTATAGCATCACTTCATTTGCAACCGTTGGGATATTCACGAATAATATATTATATAAAACCATTGTCAGTGTATTTTATCGTTCTATCTTATATTTGACATTGATTGACATTGATTGACCAGGTCAATCCGCCATACTTCATTCCCTTGGTGGAACTAGTGCCTGCTCCATGGACGTCACCGGAAGTGACGCAAAGGACACGTGACCTAATGGAAGAAATAGGCCAGTCCCCTGTCACACTTAACAAGGAAGTCGCAGGTTTTGCGGTTAACCGGATCCAGTATGCCATTATCAATGAATGTTGGGATATGCTGAAGGTAATTATTTACGTGATTGCATTACTTGGATTGATTCGAGTTTTAAAATATAAAAATCTGTTCACGATCAAGATAAGCTGAGTTCTTGCTTAAATGCTCTGTGAATCTGAGCATACTCCATGGTCTGCGGTTAAAGATCCTATTCTAAAGGTTCCTGTGCAACTTACGGTGATTCTGTTCTCTTCGGGTAATCAAAGATCTTGCAAAGGGGAAGGGTTCATCATGATCTGCGACCAAATGACTTTGCAGGGCATACTACATGCACCTTTTATATACTATTTCTTCTTGTATGGTTTGTTGTTTTCGTTCTTGTAAGACGGTGATAAAGAGATGCATTGCTGATGACCAATGTACTTGCAGAATGGCGTACTGAGCCCAGGCGACATAGACAGAGTCATGTACGACGGTCTTGGACCCCGCTATGCCTTCATTGGACCCCTGGAAACCATGCATCTGAATGCAGATGGTACGTAAAGGGATGCAGATGGTATGATGCAGATCTGAATGCAGATGGCACTCACATGCAACGCGCATGCACATACGCACGCATAAACCTACGTAATTTGTTCGTCAGGACAAATATGCAGATACTAACCAATACTCGTATGAGCACTTCAACATAGCTAGCATTTGTAGGACGGTTCCTCTTGCCATGAACTGCCAAACTATTGTCCTGAAAATGCTCTGAAAAAGTCTTAAGCCCCGAGTAGAATAAAAGAGTCATAAATAAAAATACGTATAAAATAATCAATCGCCAGGTTTCACATAAATATATTTAATAATACCAACTGGTATAGGTTGTAGCTAGGCCAATGGATTACATCATAATCATAATCATAATTATTTGGTTTGATTGAACGTTTATTTTTGTTCATATACAAATATAGCGTATCATTTTTACGTTACAGAATGCTTTTTCTCCGTGTGTATTTTCAGGGATCGTAGACTACTGTAACCGCTACGCCACCGGTGCCTACAAGGTATGCGAGACATTGGCCCCACCTCCAGTCATGTATGACGTCATAACTGCGGAGACCGTGCAGCACGAGTTCCACACCTCGATGCCAGTGGAGAAGCTACCGGAACAGCGGAAATGGAGGGACGAGAGATTGGCAGCTCTAGCCAAGTTGAAGAAAAACCTAAAGACAGAATCTAAAAACTCCAAATCGTGAAATTCTCTTCTTAGTTGTCCACTGTTTGTAAACCACGGGCTAATATTCCAATTTGCTTTATAAAGTAACCATGCATCCCGTCGCAATCTTAGCCGTGTGAGTAGCTTTCCTATTACGTGACTGTCGGTATCAGTCTTCAAAGATAATGTTAGCTCTAGCGCCGCAAAGTAGAAAATACAGTGCAATTTACCGGCAGCCAATCAATGGGGGTATACACTGTCACACCTCCAGAGGCTCAGCCAGTGAAGGGTACCACGGTATACTATTAAAGCAAAGTGCAACATCATTCCCTGCGCTAAGTATATGACGGATGGATGTGACAATTATGAGCGATTTAAAGATGCATTGTAGATGAAAACGTCTTAATCGCACACATTCTTGATTACATTCAACATTTCAGAGAAACTTTGGGATTTGTTCATCCCGGGCAGGTTGTATCGCAGAAAGAGTCGCAACTCGTATACTTGTATATTTTCCAGATGCATTTACAATATACGTCCTCCAAAAGGATACTGAAATCCATCGGGCCTATTATTTTTAGAAACGTTTTACGACCTTCTTAGCCTACGAAATTGCGTAACATTTTCATATGATAACCATACTATACGAATCTTTTGAAGCATCGTACTATCGTAACGTTTCGAGAATAGGCCTCCAATCATTGTTTTCTAACCACATCGAACCTCTACTTTGTTTTATATTAATCAGATGTACAGATAGACGAAGGCATATCAACGCATGATGAATGAGTATTACTATATTTTGCATAACGAAAAATAAAAATCTGGATGTGTGGAACTTAAACTTCCACTGATTGTGATTGATGTAGTGTAATGTAATGTAATCAACACCGGGAGTGTGTCCATCTTGCCATTTGCGGTGTTGTTCATACCGTACTTATTTTAAGCGATAACTCCGCTAGCACAAGAGTCCCAATGACCCCCGGTCCGCGTGCAGTCATGCTCAGTCCAGCTTCTCCTTGTGCGCAATCTCTTGCTTCAGTTTTGCCAGACCCAGCAGACGTCGATCTCTCCACTGACGTCTGCTCGCGATCTCACATACGGGTCCTGCCATGTCTTCCAGCTCCTTCTGGAAGGACTGCATGGTGGGACCGTTCATTATTTCTGGATCACCGAAGGACTGCTGAATTCCGTGGATCATGTCGCCATATCTGTCGCAGTAGCTAAGGAAACCGTCCGCATTAAGATATGCTGTCTCGAAGGGTCCCACAAAAGCGTATCTCACTCCCAGGCCGGAGGTCATTACCTTATCAAGGTCAGCTACACTCACAACGCCATCCTGGAAACATAACACGTCAAATATCACATGTGCATTGCACCCGTTGTATAATAGCGGTTACATTAATAAGTAGTCATTGACTGTATCTATATAGTCTATATGCCTCTGTGTTGTTTTTTCCTTCGACGTCATCCGTACTTAAGGCCAATTTACCAGATGTGCGTTACCAGGGCTATAATGTTCAGAAGGGCGATTTTACGCGCCCTCCTGAACAGGCCTCTTAATTTACCTTCCTGACTACTAGGCCCCGAGATTACGTAACCTTTCTGAGTACGATTTCATGCTCAACTCAAGGTTTTGTTCATTAAATGTCATGTAGATTTTGAGCTTGAGCATGAAATCGTACACAGACAGTTTTGTAATCTCGAGGCCAGGTACGACTCTTCCGTGAAAAGCTGACAGGGATATCAATTATTCAAGTATTAGGGACATAATGGATGTATTCGATTCACGACTCGATCGACCCTAGTGTAACACCGGAGGAATGTTCACCTTAGTGTTTACTGTTTAGCCTACTCTTGCCTTTCGTACTAACTGCGCATGCTCAATAACCTAACACTCGGGCCACTAAAGTCGTAAATCTAATACAGCCGGACATTACGTCTGCTCACCCGTACAAGTCTCCAGCCCTCGCCTAAAATGGCGTACTGAATTCTGTTCAACACGAATCCGTCGATCTCTTTCTTCAGCACAATCGGATCTTGTCCAATGACCTCCATCAACCTCTTCGTCGTGGGAACGACATCTTCGGACGTCCAAGGTGCAGGTATCAACTCCACCAGTGGAGCGTAGAATGGAGGGTTGACCTGCAGAAGAGTACTGAAATAATTAAGGCCTATGGCATCGGAAAAATCCGTAGAATTACCGACACTTAAAGGCATACTATCACAGTTGATAGACCCGTATAATCGGACAAAGGAATTTCGATCTGAGACTAATTACGCTTGATTTATCCATCCAAAAGTTGTTATTTAGTGATGTACTTATCCCCCAGC
>JAUTBV010097535.1:0-16608 GCA_032361325.1 Lepetodrilus fucensis
GGAGAGAAAGACGCCTAGTGTGCTTATGGGGCAAGACGCCCACCATTTCTCAGTTGGCACTCGCGTTCCTGACTACATTGCAGACACTAGTCTTATGTTGATAGGAATATAGGAATTGATACTCGCATGTCTAAAATACAGACAGCTAGTCATATCTTGCTAGGACTCTATAGTTTTAACTGAAGTTCGTAGGTTATTTCTTGAATGGGATGTTTGTCTTTATCTGTTGGCGTACAAATGATCAAGGAATGCATTCTACTGTAATAAAACCATGAAGGATACGACGTGGCCAAGACGTGTGAGTTTACTAAATTCAGTATTAAAGACATTAAATCACAGATATTCATGGTTGTTTTGGACTAGTTCTAACTGCAGAGTACATTCACTTGACAAACATAAAATCATGTTTGTACTTCCAAAAACCTTTCCACCGCTGTAGACAGAATTCCATGGCAACCCATCCGGTAGACAACCTGAATAAGGTTGTATTTATATTTGCTTCAGGGCGTTCCCCCATCAATGCAAGGGGACATAACTCTAAGTGGTACGATTAAAATATAATGCGTAACAGCAACGTTTGCTTGCAAATTCCTTCATAGGTCAGTTGATGCATCGAAGACAATATAAATAGCGGAACGTTCCCTTTATTCACATAACATATTAATATGTTGATAACTATCGAGTAGGCCTACTGGGAACTAAGTACATCAGATGGGGAAGGTGCTGTATATTGGGCATGTGTTTTTTTTAATGGTCATTGTGGCAAAACAGACCGTTACATTCATTGTTTATTGATTGCACATGGTACAGGAGATATATCAATTTTACTGGAACTGCAAAATAAATGAACATTTTGAATGTGGCACAATTAAGGGAAAGTGTTCCTAATTTGGGCTATTCAGGGGCTTAAATTGTGCATATAAAAACAATGAATACAACGGTTATAGAAATTGTGATATAGGTCAATTTGTTATTTTGTTTAGTTTATTATGTCTTTAAATTATCTTAGTTTTAAAAAGTCTCAGATCGAAATTTGTTTGTCCATTATATAATCAATCATCAGTGATATTATGCCTTTAAAATTACTTTTGTTTTTGTTTTAAAAGAAACAAATAATGGTCCGTTTTAAGTACCTGAGCCAACTGGTTCTTGCTTTTTCCCCGTTATAATACCGAGCTCCAAGCAGGGGAACAAGAAGTAACATATCTTAAGTTTGTTAATAATACATGGGCCACATGTTTCATTAATTAAAAAAGGATAACAAACAAATCAGTTGCACACAACACAGTTTATTGAACTTATAAATCCCTGTACATATGCATTCCAAATTAATCTGTGTTTTAACTCATTATTCAACCTAACGTGCCTTCGTGTCACTATAATATTTACACAACTTTTGAATGATGAGTTAAGGCCTTGTAATAAAAACTAACAGGGAAACAATTTCTGAGTTTGCAGATTACAAAATGAGTCCTCAGTGAACCTAAACATAAGGTAAAGGTAAACACTAATGTCCCATATCGAACGTGGTCTGGACCAGGTTTAGCTCTTAAATGCGAGTTTAACATTAAACAGTATTATGGAAAGCAGTTTACTGGAAACTTGAGCCTGGTTTTGGACTTTTGGTATGCCCGTTTTCTATAATATAGATTTTGCTAAACCAAGAATCTGGGTTTCCGTAAACCAAGACTAACTTAATTCAGGTCTACACTAACCCGCATTCGATAATATGGGCAAACGAGTTCCACCAAGTCGTCCAGTGAAGGAATCCTGAGTCAAACAAGAAACATTCCTGTCACTTGAAAGTAGATTACAATGAACTGTTCTTTCCGCAAAGTGAGTGCATCTCTATTCATGGACATTGTAGTTATCTAAATCTCTTACAATGACATCGCAGTGCACTACCTTTGCGGAACTGGACCATGGTCATAGGTACATATACACTGGCACCTTTCGGACTGCCAGCACAAACACCAATACAGAACATGAAGTAAGTGAGTGAATTATTGCTTTACGTCACAGCAGGAATCATTCACCAATACCTTACGATCAAAACATGAAGAGGCAAATGTGTACGAAGAAGACATCTGTAAACTCGGAACAGTTTTCACTGCTGCCTGGCATCAGCCTGGGCATAACAAATGTCGCCCCACAGATCGTTTGCAAGGTCCACCACTAAAGCAATCAGGACGAGACTTCCTGTCCAATATGTGCATGGAAAATGTGCAAAATCAACAAGGTGTTAAATAATTGTACTAGAAATCCTGCTGGTCTAGGTATTCGTATAACAAATTTCAGATGATTAATGTAGTATGATATGGATATAAATACACATCGTAACATTAAGTAGTTTGTATAGAACATCCTCAAACCAGGTTTAACGGTTAATGTTTGTGTGCGACGACACACATTGTAATATCATTGAATCATGGAGGGGCGGAACAAACAACACATGTGGTAGATATAATTATTGTAGTATTAATACACCAGGAATTGGGCAATGTGTATATACATATTGGTTTTCACTACAAATGGGTTACTGTGCACAAGTATAGCGAGACAGAACATCGTACAATTTCAAATCTGTCTAAAATGTGTAAATTCCCACATTAGGTCAACTTCATTCGGCCATCCATATTTTAGCTTTGCCTTTTCTTCTTAAATCAATACATTTCAAATCGCCATTGCATTGGTCAATTATAAAAGAGCTGGCAAACCCAAATAGGAGTAATTATACAAAACATTTTTAGATACTAGTATAATATAGAATGAGCAATTAGATGAATCATCGGAATACCAGAATTGTTATTGAATTGCAAATAGTTTCTCATTCATTTTCAGCAAGTGATTAGTTCCTAAAGGTCACAGCCAGAACCTTTCACACTTATACAACAATACTATTATATATTTTCAGAATATATCTAAATATTATACTAATACATCAAAGCAGCAATATTCCAGAGAGTCTGGGGTATGCCAGATTTCTCTCTTTGAGCAGAACCAACAAGTGACGATACACAAAAGAAAAGTACAGGTGGCCTTATTAAGAAATACCCTCACTTGTATTTACAGGTAAAACGCCAACATATGTCATTGTTTTAGTTCATGCAAGATATAAGAATTAACACAGAGATGTTCACTCGGAACCGACATAAAATTAAACATACTGCTCAGTTGATGAACATTTACGCTAGTATTAGATGATAAAATGATCCCGATAAATATTAACATGCTTTTCAAAACAATGTTACAACCATTGACCAGTGCGAAAGTATAATTATATATAGTGGAATCATTTCAAAATTATACATGTTCCACAGTCATGAAATAACAATACTGCATAATGCCAAAGGAACAATATCAATGTAGAACAAATAAAGAGCAAATTTAAAAAACTGTCAAAACATATGAAGACAGTGAAAACTAGGTATATATGATTATATATTGTTATCATAGCAAAATTAGCAACATTTTTATCATGTTTATATTAACAGTTTTGTAATGAGAAACGTTTGTTTTTTTAAACTTTAAATGCGTCTTGTGCAATACATTGGAAAGCTACATTAAACATAAACATTTTTTGTAAGATAACCTTCCAAATATTTTCATTTCATAGGAACCCAGATCTGCCTAAGAATTTTATTACATTGGCTACCAGTGCTAGAAACAAGGATCATAACAAATGGAAACTATCTCCTCCTTTGAAACACTATAGAAATATCAGTTCAACTCTTTCGATACAAATCACGTAATATATCGTGGTCACATCAATAACCTTTTGCTACACTGCATGGACAAAACGCACGTTGAAATACACCATCAGGAAACTTTGTAAATATACAGGTATGCATCCCGGTTATGGCATTCAAGGTGTGTACAGTCAGCATTTGTCTAACAAAAGTTGCCCCCCTTTGACGGCTGACTAATTTATTTTTAGAATTTAGAGTAACTGTCCTTGGAAAGAAATGTTCTCCAATATGGCAGATGTGCATTAATGTTTATCCAAACACAGACAGAGTCTGTGGAATCTCTACTTGTTTCCATGGAAAGCACTAAACATATTGATTATTTCTATACTTAGATTATAGACCAAATGCTAATAATTAATTTGATAAAAAAGACACCAAAAACAACATGTTTATGTACTATTGAAATCAAGGACAGTACCACAATTAAAAATGCTGAAAAATGGTAGCAAAAACGTGCAGTATCGAAAGAGTTAAGCTTTCTTTTTAAAGTTTTTTTTCCAAAGCATTTACTCGAAATTATTTACACATTCCAAAAGTAGAAGCAGTTCTCTATGTCACTATAACCAATGTGTCTCCAAATTCAAGTTTATACATAATGGTAGTAAATAATACCAAGTTGATCATTCCGTCAGCACTGTTTGAGATTGCAAATCCTCGCAAAATAACAATGATTTCCAGCACATTAGTATCGCAAGCTATCTACAAAGGCTAAACTATCAGTATCATGAAATACTTCTATGTACCTGAAGTTCAAATATGTCTCAACGAGTTGTGGAAAAAAAATGCTACCGATATAATCCATTACATTGACAGTAATGAGCTCGTCAATTTCTCACGATCAAACAGCACATCATAGCACTTGTATGCTCAAATCTGTAAAAATGTCACCAGGTAGATGGCGAAACTACTAGTGTCATTACAGGAATTTATGCGATTCCAGATGAAAACATTAATACTAATAATAAGCTTGTCCTATGTGAATATATCTTGTTGCAAAATTAAGCTTCTAAGGAGTTTTGAATAACATTCTTCAATGGCTTTAAGCGGCTCTCCCGCATCTCACGATATCATAAATATACCCAACACATTCCATTACAAAGATATATAAAGCTCTAAACTCTGCTACACGTGGATGTTGTTGGCAGGATAAATTAACATAACATGTACTTCTGACAGTGACAACTCAGATTTCATTGTATGCAAAATGTATTTCTAGTTCTATCCAATCCAGTCGGACGTAAACGCGAGCAAGGACGACTGGGAATCGACCGCGCTCATCCTGGAACGGGCCGACTTGTTTTCAAGCACAACACATGGGATGAAGCATCTGCTGCTTCAATGACGTCACATCCGGCGTGTAAACACAAAAGGTGTCAGGACTTGTGGCCCGTTATCAGAAGCAGCTTGTCTTCCACACTTGCTACCAGCTTCTTGTTGAGGAGACGCTCTAGGTTGTTTGTGATATTGTCACTTGGAAAAATGGGTGGTACAATGTGCTCTTTGGACACCTCAGACAGACCCTCCACGAAGGATTCAACAAACTGGCACCTGAAAGATAAACAGAGTGACATTTTGCTTTCGGGAAACCACAATTAACCGGATTGTCATTTAATTATTTTTTAAGAAATCAAGCGTCACTGTGCTGCAGTTGGCATGGCTCAGACAGGCAAGGACACATAAAATTCAAGGACTTTTCAAGGACTTTTCAAGGACATACCTTATGTTTTCAAGGACCATAAATACAAACCTTAAACAGCCTTTTCGAAAATGTTTTTAATAGAAAATAGACAGTAGGCCTACTTCTTGCCCATTTGAAGATAATGTCGTCAAGTTTAACATGTCTAGCACTGTAAGCTTCACACATGCCCGTTTCTAGTCAGCGAGAATGTAAAGTTTTCCAGTAGTTTAGGCTTAGCCAATGTTAATCTGATGTATACGGTCAACCTCCAGTAATGTCAGCACAACATACAACTTCTCATTACATGTTTGGAGAAGATATGAATTCTTTTTTGAAAGAAAAATTTAAACAAATCTGAATCAGTCCATTACTAGAAAATATAGTTAATTAAAACACACACAGACACACACAAAACAAAAATTGAAAGAAAAAACAAATTGAAAAAAGATTATAGTTCCAAGACGGATTTGAACCATCACAAAGACGAGCGATTATGCGAGTTATCTGCCCCTGATTCACACAGAACACGCACCAAACACGGAAGTAAACATGCTAGATTCATACTTCTTTCGAGTTTGTTCCGTAATTTCTGTTTAAAATGACGCACTAGTCACACTGACATGAAATTCAAGCACTTTTCAAGGACCTTTTGAGCACTTTTGCAATCTTCAAGGACTTTTCAAAAGGAAGTGAAAATGAGCACTTTTCATTTCAAACTCCTAAATTCAAGCACTTTTCAAGTCTGTGCGAACCATGAGTCAGTGTTTTCTAAAAAAAATATATTAATGAATAATTGAATTAATGCTTTACGCCATAGTGGGAATATTTCACCCATATGCCATAAATTAATGATATGGAAGAAAATGGCATGCAAAATATCAAACAAATATTTCAAGCAATTTGCTAAAAATTAGTGCGATTTAAATATAAATAACTGTTACTTGATGTACAACAACTATTACATACACAACAATACTAATCAATGTATTGGCTGCATGTCTTTTTTTTCTTTTCTTTTTGTATTGGGGTTTAAAGTCGCTTTCTAGAATCTTTCACTAATATCATGACTTGTCAATTTAGGGCAGGAGGAAACCCGCAACATCCGTAGCGCTGAATGCGAGCACCGGCTGGTACTGACAAGACCAAGGATGATAACTGCATTGCCACTCTACAGTCAGTGCATCCTATCAATATCGCGTCAGAAAGGTAACTTTCGCGAACATCGATGCCGGGCCCCCGGAACAGGATTTGAACCTGGAACCTTTGGCTGGCTGCATGTCTAGGTCAACCAGCAGAAATACTGCGACATTAAGAATAATGAGGACAGTACAAAAACACTGTACTGTAAATCATGAAATTAATGCGTCACTAATTTAATGCGACCTCTAGATTTTAAGACATAAATGCGACACCAATAAAATGCGAAAGGCCATGTCTTCATACATGTTTTCCTCCCAAGTATTACATTTAACGCGTAGCAATTAAATGCGACAATACGGCGGTCGCATTTTTCGCATTAATATTCTGCTTGCATTAACTTCATGATTTACAGTATATCAATCTCTACTCACCAGTTTCTTTCCATCTGGTTATCAATGTCGACAGGCGAGGTATTCTTGTAAAGCTCCTCCATTTTATACACTAACGTACAGAGGATCGTGTTTCCAAACTACAAAGAAAATATTAAAATTGATTTAATGCTTTATGTCACTACAGAACAATGACAAAAGTTTCTGACTGAGTTATTGCTCAATATCACAGTGGAAATCTTTCACCCATTTACGACAAACAGAATGCTTTCCCTACTACACATGCATAAAAATATGATATGTACCGTATATGATCAAATATGTGCTGCCCTATACTAATATCATTTAATGCAAACTGATAGTTTTTAATAATCCATTGCTTTCTGCACACAAGCATATTAAATGTTTTACGACTAGTCACAATTATAGTATGTTTTGAATACACCATCACATTTCAAAGTGGTATATGTAAATTCTAAAATAATTATAACATAATACTGTTCTAGTGACCTTGTTTTGCAACATTGCTGTTATTGCTTTTCCCTGTTGCTGCATTTGGCACAGTTGTCCTCCAAGTGTGACCAACATTTCAAACCTGCACTTGTACAGGGCCTGACTTACAGACTGCGTCAGCATGACCTGGCCCTGGAACATGTATTATAAAATTTGTCATTGGGTGGAATTTTTTAATTTTTGTATTTATTATTATTTTTTATTGGGGCTTAAAGTCGCTTTCTAGAATCTTTCACTAATATCACGACTTGTCAGTTTAGGGCAGGAGGAAACCCGCAACATCCGTAGCGCTGAATGTTGCATTAAACCTGCGAGCACCGGCTGGTACTCACAAGACCAAGGATGATAACTGCATTGCCAATGGGTGGAAATAAACAGGTCATACAAAATAAAGTTATTCACTAAACTGCTATACACCAGCTTTGAGCAACAATATTTGGGAAGACCTGGAAACAGATTTAGACCAGGTCCCAGGATTATGATACACGTTGAGGACGATTTAATGCTCACGCTCAAATTTGAGTTTTTATATAGCGGTATGGGGATTTGTGAACAAAACTTTTGAGCTGACCATGAAATCGTACTAAAAGAATGTTCTGTAATCTCTGGTCCAGACTGTTTTGAGAAGTACATATTATCAAAACACGTCTGCAGAAGTTGCTCGTTATCTTAGACTACATGTACAATTTCCAGGAGTTTCTTGTTCTACTTTGAATTAGGGTTAAGAGCTGCTTTCAAGATTTGTTCGTGGCTTGTCAATTTATGGCAGGATGAAACCTGCAACATCCATAGTGCTGAATGTTGCAGAAAACCTGCAAGCACTGGCTGGTAATGACACACCAAGAATGACAACTGTACATACAGTGCATCCTATCAATATCGCATCAGAAAGTTAACTTCTGCGAACAGATGCCAGGCTCCCAGAATGGGATTGGAACCAACTCTGAAGTCAAAACCGTTTTTCTACTATATCTGCCCCTCACCAGGAATGTAAAATAGTCTAAAGCATATGACCTTCAACACAGAACAATATGGCAAGCACTTGCGTAAACCATAAGTATATTCAAAGAGCTTACCTCCTCAGTTTGATCTTTCCGTAAAAGTTGTGTGAGATTGCACAGCATGAGAGACACCATGATACAGGATTGGGCCTACAGAGACAAGAACATCAGATTACATATTACATCCAGACACGAGAGCCAACACTGCATGTCACAGTATTACAATGTAACATTGCTGCAGAAGTCTTCTACCCATTTGTGACAAGTATTTCAGTGAGTGGGGTAAGCTGCTAAATATGGGGGGAAATAGACATCAAATTACTTCAAAGTTTGGCCATAGAATTCAAAATACAATTTAATGCAAATATTTTAAATTTAGTATATTTTTGCCATTGCCTATTTAATAATTTGGATTAGTGTCGCCAAATAATTGTACGCCTATCATAGGACTGCAGGTACACGTACTGGATCGAGCAAAGGCAGCACTCTGGACAGGAGTTTCCTCCCTTTCCTCACTGACATTATCTGGATGAAAGTCTCGATGTTTTCGTCAGCAGATAGGAATAAGAAAAGTCGGTCGATCATGTCTTTCCTTTCGATGACAAGAGGCATCCTGTAGGCAGAGAAAGGAGTGTAGAGATCAGCCTTAAGGCCATCGGGAAAACTCGGGCAGTAGTTTTGTAACTGCACACCGAATATAAACTTAGTATCAAAATTTAGGTTGAACTCCCGATTCTTACCGACTATCTTCGGGCAGTGCCAGAAGCTGTTTCTCCAAGTCGTCAACCTCGAGCAAGAGAAGAAATCCCTGAAAGCAAGCAACAAGAAATTCATTGAATGTCCGACAATAAAATCAAATCTAATTCATTAGGCTGCAACATAGCATATTATAAAGAACATTTACGAAGATTTGAATATTCCTGTTTGTGAGATAACATCATACTTGTGCATTTTATCTCTAGTAAGAGAAGTGTCATTGTGATAAATTCCTTTGGGTCTCCAATACTGTAGACCTTGCATATAACGTACTCATTGGGACCGGCTATTTTTGTCCGTTATATGCAAAGTCCGTTATACGCATATGCCGGAATTAGCATTAGACGGGACCGGGACTTCAGATTCAGCCGTTATAGGCGAGTGTCCGGTTTATCCGAGGCGGGTATATGCGAGGTGTACTGTATATAACTTGTAATCTCCCCTTAGCTCTCCTCTGCCGCTGCCGTCACATGTGCACACATCTCCCTTATTCTCGTTTCCATGACAAGTCGCATAGAAATAAAGGGAAGTGAAACCATCTTACATAGAAAAACTAAGTTATAACATTAGGTTTTCAACTGGGCAATGAACATAACTATGACCAGGTTCATGAAACAATGAGAATGGGTGGGATGGCTGTTACACCATGTCGTATATAGAAAGAAAACATCCTCGCAGTAAGTGTGCAATACCTTTTCGATGTCCATCAGCAGCTGACGAACTCGCCGGAGCTCCTTGCTGACATTCTGAGCACTGTCGTCTTTGGACGAGTTCTCATTCCTGGATGACAAGTCGATGATTGTCCGGGGGTTGTGGACACTAGCGGTTGTCAGTCGGCCCAAGGAACCCTCAAACTGGGCTGTTTAAAAAAAATATATAATAATAATAAAAATTAAACATGAAATTAACTGAGATTAAAGTTGTGACACAGCAGGAATTTCTCACCCATACACGACAAATTATTCTTCCATGGGATATCATCGGAATAGACAAACCAGATAACTTGGGAACATTGCCGACAAAAGATAAATGCAGATGAACCAAATCCCCTTATATCATGAACGACAGATTGTGTCTGCATTTACATTAATTAAATAAAAATATCTAGAAAAGAGATAAAATAACAACAAATTAAATTATGCCAAATATGGGAAAGGTTCAAACTTGGTATCGTAGGCTCTGGGTCTCCCTTTCTTCCATGACATAGGAAGAACATGACAAGGGCATACTGCAACAGCTAGCAACATATACACACCTGGTGAGTATACTTTGCTTTCTACTTTGAATAGGTTTGGAATAACCAGTGTAGGGTCGGCGTCGGTGGGCAGCTCGCCGTTCTCCCTCATTTTCTGCCGCTCCTGCGTCTTTTTCTTCAGAGAGTAGTACTGAAATCAGGATGGATCAATAGCTGTACTTCCGAATGAGTGTGAGTGAGTGAGAGTGTGAGTGAGCTGAGTGGGTGATTTGTTGTTTTATGGAACTACAAGAAATGAAAGTGAGTTGTTACAACAAGTATCAGAAATGAACAGACATAAATACATTCTATTCCAAAACAGGAAACTTCTTCCTAAAGTGAATTGTGATGGTGTATCAGAAACGAAGAGACATAAATAGATTTCATAACAAGAACAAATTGTTCTCAAAGTGAATTGTGACTGAGTATCACAAATGTAGAGACAAAGATACATTCCAAAACGAGATCTCAGAAATACTTTATCCACAAACAAAACACACCCTAATTCCAAGGAAACAGAAAAATGCATTCCAAAACAAGAAACCATTTTCGCCTCGAACAAATTGCGAATTGTTATCAAGTATCTGAAACCAACAGACAGAAGAAAAAACCCACAACAAATTCTGACACAACTTGCTGTGTAATAGAAGCAGATACAAATGGTGCCATTTATTCCCCGGACCCAGACTTTCGGTCTATTCACCAGACCCGGACCCATATTCCAGCAATCTGATTGGCTCAGGTGTCCCAAAAAAGTAATAAAATATTTTCCTAACCATAACCACATGAGCCAATCTGATTGTCAGGAATTGGGTCCGAGTCCAGGGAATAAGACCATAAGTCTAGATCCCGTGATTACTAAACATTTTGAGTACGATTTCATGCTCAAGCTCAGATTTTGTATCAAAACTTTTGAGTTGAGCATGAATTTGTAATCTCGGGGCAATGTCCGAGGGAACAGACCCTCACAGATAACAACTCACAGTGTAGTAGTAGTCGTCGAGGTATGGGTTGTCAGTCTGCAGCTGCATCAGCTGTATCTTGATGATCCAGTCCTTCTCCTTCTGCGTCATCAGTCCGGCGTAGCTGTCCTCGCCGCTGCTGTCGCTGTCAATGTGCTCCTGGTGTGCACGCTGGTGCCGGGTGTCCACAAAGTATTTGCTTGGGTTGTTGTTGTTCTGACCGTGGATGCCGAAGGGCGGCGGAGGTGGAAGCGGGTAGCCGTGGTAACTGAAAGCAAGGCGAGTGGAAAGAACCGTTATTGAAGTGCTCAATGTGGCGATTAAAAATAAATAAATAAAAAATTATGAATACCCAAAACATGAATTTTTTACTTGTTATTATTTTAATTTTAATTTTTCTTTTAAAAGTTCCTTTCTGGTTTATTTCAACTTGACTTGTCAACTTAGACTTGTCAATTCAGCGCTACATCCGTTGTGCTGAATGTTGCAGTAATCTATCAATATCGTATCAGAAATGTATCTTTCGCGAATATTGATGCCATGCCCCCGGGGCCTTTGGCTATGAAGTCCAATCGTTTTATCCCTGGGCCCTCATAATAATACAAGGATGAAACTTAAATTTGTGGCAAATAACCTACATTTTTAATTATTCAGCCTAACAGATGCTTTGCTAATAACTGACTGGACCAGAAACAGCCAGGCAAGTTATGGTAACCAGGAATGGAAGGGAGACTACTCACAAGTTATTTGGTGGAAAGCGCCCTCTGAAAGGAGGAGGCCCTCTCATCATTGGACCGTGGTCATTCATTGGAGACTGGTGGGGGAACCTGCAACATTAATTTGGTGTCTTTCAATACGTATTCATCATGACATAGAACTATAGCATGAACAGTAGGACATGAACATAACAACAAACACACACACAAACACATACACACAAGAGAGAACAAGAATATTTTAAATAAAATATAAATATATATATATAATTAAATTAATAGATAAATAAATACAAATGAATATCGAATATATAAACATATATACAATGAATATAAAATAAACAAATAGTGAAGTTTTTGTTAGACGTCGTAGGGGAATCTTTCATCCATATGCGACAAAATAGAAATAAAATAAATACATTTACATATAAAACTGGCTACATTATGAATTCTAGTTTTTGAAAATGGAAGAGATGAAAATGCAATAATACAATTTGATGAAAAGCTGTAAGACTACATTTCAATGTACTACCTTTGTCCGAACGGCAACGGACCGCGGGGGCCACGAGGTATCACAATAGGACTGCTGTAGCTTCGATTTGCGTTGCCTGCTAATACAGAACATGTAACAAACCTTCATAAACATTTGATTGTACTCTGAAAGGTTGCAATTTTGGGAATGAGCAATTTTGGGACATGCACAATTTTCAACAGTCTGATGTCACAAGGCATGTATTTAGCCTGTACCTGTGGTACTCCGTGAGCTTACAAACAGGTACTCGCAGTGAGCACTTGTGTATAAACATGAAACTAACCAATTACATATTTGTTTGATAAAAGAAAAGCACCGATAGTCCTCAATATTAGTCTGGAAGTATAAAATATTTCATAACTCTTAGTCCCCGATTAAATAGGTAACACTTTTTGACCTAAGAAATATTTTTGGCTCGATACCTAACCACACAAACCCCGACATATTCACGACACAAATGCATGCTGTATACACGTTACAAACATCTAATGGCATCTAGGCTTCAGAAACCTGAAGTTAATTCTACTCTGGATTATATTCATGCAAACATTATACCCACATGGCAGATGAAAGGTATGCTGACCAAGAAAGACATTTTCATCTATTAATACCTAAGAACACCTGACAGGAATCTGCACTACTCAAGGGATATAAGAATTTATTTCCGATCCATGGTCAACATTCAATATAGGATCGGCATGCTTTCCCCGCTGATGTCTGGTATGGGAGGTGGGTGGGGAAGAGGTGGAGGGGGTTGGGTGTCGGAGAACATACCCATCATCATGGCTGTGGCTGCAGTGTTGTTGTACGGAGACATGAGACGTGCTTGCACTGGGGACTGAGGTCTAGGATATGGGGTGCCTCCGATAGAGGAGGGGTTAGGAGAGATAGATCTGGCAATAGGTGACGACATGTCTGCAACACAACACGCATACAATGACACAAGATAGGTTAGTCACAGACTGGGTAAACAACAGTAAGAATAGAAAACTACATGTTACGAGAACAACGATGACATAAAAAAAAGTCCACACAATTTCTAATGCACACACATTGCAGTAGCGTTCCGAGTACTCTGGACAGACAAGTTATGTTAATGGTACGATCCGCACTGTCTGGAAACTGTGTGATCTGTACCCACCTGCGAGGTGGTGCAGACAGCACAGGGATAGTACAGTGACGCCACATGTCTGTCCGAGAACACATGTTGAAAGGAATGGGACAAAGAAATTTCAAATAAAACAAAGGGAGATAACAGGGTCACACTACCATTCTCTACACAACACATAAAGCTGGATTCATACTTTTAACGGTGTAACACAGCGCAACTCGCTAGTACACGCTTACTGGTGTAGCAGTCCCCAAACCCTCTAGATGGAGCTTCCTGTGGGAGTGTTTTGGGGCTGCTACACTGGTAAGTGTGTGCCAATGTGTTGCACCGTTTTGCGCCATTAAAAGTATCAATCCAGCTTAATGGTACGGACAGTCAACAACCCGATTCATTGTGGCCAAATATCAGAGCCTGAGGTTAGGAAAGTATTTTTCAGTACGATTTCAAGCCCAATTCAAATTCTGTATGGGGATTTGTGAAATAAACTTTTGGAAGATGAGCATGAAATCGTACTCAAACACATTTTATAACCTCGAGGCCAGATCAGATTGGAAGACTCCACACTTCATAAATACATGACACATTGCATAGAATTTAATACAAAGCTATGTAGTTTTTGAGGTGCCTACTAACAGTAGGAAGGGAGATACTCAAATCCAGACAACATAAAGAGAATCATACATCACATAGAATATAATGTAGCAATCGAGGTGCTTATTAACAGTAGGAAGAGAGATACTGAAATGCAGGCAACGTACTCATAAGGCTGGGTGAAGGGAATCCTTGTGCCGGGGAGTGAACCATGTTGGGCGGGGTCATGGCTCGTGAGGTCAGAGGTGAATTCCTGCCGTCTCGGACATGAGGAGGCTGCACTGGACTGAACCCAGGAGGCGGCTGGAAGGAAGGATGTATTTACAGTATTTGACTTCACAATGGTATCTGGTGGAATTTAAGAAAGTACCTATATTACAAGAGAAATAAAAATACACGAGAATTTTCACGATATAGAAAGAAGTCTCGATCAACAGCTGTTTTTACTTAATAAATAATAACTATATGCCAGATATAAGTCTGAATATATTCTTCTGTTAACTATCCTAAATAAATACGAAAATGTTACATGGCACTACTCGCAACAGATTCCTCACCGGTACATTCTCATTTTCAATATCCTTTAAAACATGCAAAATTCTAAATGAACATATTTATTTTCACTATCCGAAAACACCCCAAAACTCTTAATCGTCATTACCTGCGACAGATTCAGTATTAAAACATTCTCATTTTCAATATATTCTAAAAACAACACGCAGAAATCTAAAAACGTCACGCTACCTGCGACAGATTGGGCAGCACGTGCCCCATGGACCGGCCGATGGGACCGGCCATTGAGAACGGGGAGTTTGGCTCGGGGAGCGAGGACGACGACAGACAGCCCGGGGTGGCAATGGTCCGCCTCTCGGCCTGGCCGTGTGGGTGGGGCAGCGGGGACTCGCCCCTCATCTGCCGCTCCAGCTCCTCCGCCGTGATCACCGTCGGCGCCTTCTTCTTCAGCAGCTGGTTCTCTATCTCCGCCAGAGTCTGGGCCGTGGCCGGCATCTTGGGTGACTGGCCGTGCCGAGGCTCATACAGCTGCTGGGGCCCCTTGGCACGGATCACAGAGGGGGTCTGAAAAGGTTCACTTGGAATTGATATTTTTTATTTTAACATTATTTTTGTATTTTATTTTAATTGAAGTTTCAAGTTTCAATCAACTTACAAGATTATTTCACTCGTATCATATTAGGCTTCTGCTGTAACCCAAATTTCTTCAACATTGGGCAACATGCAATTACTAATGCCATTCAAGAAACGAGTCCATGAGAGTAGCAGTGAGCGAATGATTATGGAGTTTTAACGTCACTGCGGGAGAGACTAGCAGTCCTTACACTTGTGGGTTGAGGTATGTTTCCTGCAGCTCCCTTGGCAAAGTCAAACAATGCCTGCAGGTTGGTGCCAGCCGTCTTGGAGAACGGTGAGTCCATGGCTGGCGATCCCCATATGTTCTTGCTGGTCGGAGACACCTGCGCACAAAATACCACGTCAATGAGCGAGCTATTGTTTTAGATCGCAGCCAGAATCTTTCACATGCGGCGATTGAAACATGTGAATTAATGCAAAATGAGTGAGTGAGTGAATATAGAGTTTAACGTCGCTGCGGGAATCTTTCACCCATTTGCGACGAATGCAAAATGAAACATTGGATCTAAATAATGAATGCCGAAAAATCAATACTAAACAAAACATGGTGAACTTATATTTTAACATAAAAATACCACACATAAATCTGTATCAGAGTTATTGTTGAAAGGTCGTAGAGGGAATCTTTCACCCATAAGCGACAATGAACAATACATCTTAAGCTTTGAATGATTAACTCCTTGCTCGATCTTCCTATAGGCCAATTAATCAAATTCACTGCCAGCATTGCTGCAATTAATACATTTTTTTCTTCTATTTTTTTTTTGAATTGGTGTTTAAAGTCGCTTTCTATAATCTTTCACTAATATCACGACTTTAGGGCAGGAGGAAACCCACAACATCCGTAGCGCTGAATGTTGCAGTAAACCTGCGACCATCGGCTGGTACTGACAAGTCCAAGGATGATAATAGGTACTCCAAACAGGCTTATGATAGGGGGCGACACTGCAAATTTGACCCATTTTTGTCACTTTTGTAAAATCTGTATCTTGTCTATAATGCAATGGAATAAAATATATATATATATGTATGCAAACATTTTATATCTTGACTTTGCTTGCGTGTATGTTTTGTTGTATTTTTGATG
>JAUTBV010097546.1:0-16606 GCA_032361325.1 Lepetodrilus fucensis
TTTTATGTATGTCAAGTGAATGTACTTTGCAGTTATAGCTAAGAACTAGTCCAAAACAACCATAAACATCTGTGATAGTATGCCTTTAACAGCTGTAGTTTTACATAATAATAATAATAATAAATTAATCCAGTTAGTTTTCGTAAGAATGCGCCTGATTTTTGTTTGGAGATAGAAACTATTTCTAACATTGAAGCACAAACATGTGACTTCCGTAGTGTTCCTTTTTCATAATTCTTCATTAATCACATCACAATTTCTTAAATAGCATTTGGAGATATAACAGTTGATCCGAAGTCGTATCATGACTGATTGTTCTATTATATATCCTATATTGTAGATTGTGGAATTAGAACAAATGTATATGTCAAAATTGGCCCAAACCACCGTTATTTTGCGATGTTGAGGCTGAAACTTCACAAGGAAATAGAACAAGGGCCTAATTTTACCTATGTACCCGTAACTCGTTTATTTTTTTAATGGACTTCGAACACTCTAGTTCTCAGCCGACGAAATACTCATCTTTTAGCACCACTCATATGCGATTGCATTCTTGCTGTTCTATTGATTATCACACGTATTACTTTGAATCAGGATTGGCGCAATTTGATTTCGTATTTATAATTAGTTTGTATACTGAAAATGTAAAATGAATGCGCTACATGCCTGCGACACGAAACATGGCAATTGGCCCCACTTTCGTGAGAATGGGTGATAAACACTCAAAGAAGTATTTCTTCCTGTGCTTACTTCGCTGTTTCGACAAGGACCGTCTCCACGACGGAAGAAAAATCACGGATGACCCACGATAGTGGTGATGTGCCACGGTTTAATTACGGTTTTCGGTGAATAAATCAAGGATAAGGAAGGATATGGCTATAGTTGACAAAGGCATATGCATTATACCCCGTTATACCCCCAATGTTGTGCATACGATCGGGGTAATAGTCATAAAATATTATTGTCTTTTTCACCATATTATAATATATACATTTGTATATCTCATGGGCCACCGTTGGTGCCTCACAAATTAATAAAGAAACTTGAAACTTGTATGCATGCGATCGGGGTAATAGTCATTCTAACAATAGAAATAAACATGAATGTTGAAATAAAATGAGTCAGGTACATATGTTTCTGTTCTATGTTTGTTTATACGTATAGCCGTGCGTAATCAGACATTATTACTATCCTACAAGCCCTCCTCGAAGTTGTTCCATTAACACACTATACTAGACTATAGGCCTATATACAATGTCAAACAAACTCAGGTGCTACTAGTTGACCTATACACGTCAAGTAGCAGCTGGAATATTACCTTGGAGTAACTCTATCGTACATGTACGACTATGATGACATTTAGACGTAGGTTTTTTTAAGCGTTACTGAATCATGAAAAATTACTGAATCATGCAAACTTACTGAAAAATGCAAAATTATTGAATCGTGCAAAATTATTAAAATTTTAATCATGCAAAATTCCCCATTAGAGTCAAACTAAACGAAACATATGATTATGCGATTTTGCATATTAAATATAGTTGCTAAAAGTATATAGAGGGTTATTTTAACTGGTTTTGACGGACGTCAGACCCCAAATGTATACTCACCAAATATATACAGGCCTATCAACTGTGACGTTATGCCTTTAAGGAATCTGGTGCCATTCTTCTTCCAATGTGTCTCAACTTCGTGAGAAGTGCCTGTAGCATGACCTCCTGCTCACAAGAGGTCACGTATGCTAAGTCTCTGGACATCAGTAAATAACAACTATTGGGTGGATAAATGGCGGCTGTCCACGTGCGACGTTTCTTGCGCTAGTTCACTGTCCGACAGCGATTTTACACTGACCGACAGCGATTTGCACGTGAACTACACCTTGCTATTAACTATCTTACATCTGAAAGTCATGATCAAATGTTCTATCGACAGTAACTCGCAGACACATGTCGACATTTACTCTCACGTGGAGAGCCGCCTTTAAGATAGAAATGTGTTTGTCCATTATATACTATAGGTCAACCATTTGTGTAATAGTATGCATTTTTAAAGTCTGTGGCATATAGACGAGTCATTTTACGACAATAGGTTGAAGAGTCGTAAAATGCTGTCGTAAATGACTAATAAAACAACTTCAAGTGTGTTGTGTTGTTTTTTAATCAGTTATATATGGCAAAGCTGAAGAATGCTTTATAATAATAGTAAGACATTAACTTGTATCTTCAATATGAATTTCAAAACTTAATATCTGCCATTAGTTAAGTGTTTATTTTAGAATACAGCGTATACTAAGCCAGCTCTGAGTTTACAGAATGTACGCATGCTCCATTGAAAAAACCCTGCTAAACATGGTTTTATGTTTTAAGTGAATGTAAGACATCTAGTCCAAATCGAGCATAAATCCCAGTTTTCCAGTTTGTGGTGGTGTGGGTGGGGCGGTTGCAGTGGATAGGTGTCTACCATACAGCGGTGGAAAGGTTTTTGGAAGTACAATCGTGATTTTATGTATATCAAGTGAATGTACTTTGCAGTTAAGAAATAGTCCAAAACAACCATAAATATATGTGATATTATGCCTTTAAGAACTAGTCCAAAACAACCATAAATATCTGTGATATTTATCTGTGATATTTATCTGTGATGTATGCCTTTAAGTGACAGACCCCTAAATCTATATCGTTTACATTAAAAAGAAAATACTAAAGCTGAAAAACCTGTGGTGTCACCTTAAGTGGCTGAATTCGAAAATGTATCTGTTCACCCAGCAGAGAACGGGTACCCGGAAGGATGAGATGGACATGTGAATGGTGATTGTGTATATACTCTCCAGGGAGTTGATAAGGAATTTAGTGCCGGGATAATAATGTACAGCGCATTGAGCATGCTTTCGCATGTGAATTTGGCGTTTTATAAAACTGCACATTATTATTTATGTATTATTATTATTATTATTATTATTATTATTATTATTATTATTATTTATGTATTATTATGTATTATGTATTATTATGTATTATGTATTATGTATTATGTATTATGTATTATGTATTATGTGTTATGTATTATGTATTATTATTATTATTATTATTAAACAAAAATCTTGTAAAATAATGCTTAACAGTGGAGGAACAATTGTATATAGAACACATGTGGATGCATGAACATGTGTTCATCTTAAATCAGTGTGCAGTTGACTTGAACTGCGCTTGACTTATTGCGAGGAGAATGGGAAATGATTTCTCATTCTCTGACCGTGATTTTCAATTAACGCCTTCTATTGTGCATCAAAACAGCTGTATACTGCAATCTACACATATTGTTCCAATGGTAACTATTTAATACCCAAATCCTGCATGTCAACTCATGGGCCACCCTCTCCCAGCAGATCGTACTATTCAACATTATCATATGCAATGTACTGTACGCAGCGAAGATAAGATATAAGTAATTGTATTTCAAGCGCTTCACCCTGTGGGCAGAGGATGATCATGGATATATACAGTTTAAAGCATGGAATTGGTGCAATATAATTGTACCACATTATTAGTAGTAGTAGTATTAGTAGTGGTAGATTATACAAAAATAGTAGTAGTAGTAGTAGTAGTAGGCCTAATATTGTTGTTGTTGTTGTTACTATTAATATTATTATTAAGATTGTATCATCATCATCATCATTTGTATCATTATTATCATTAATATTATTATTATTAGTATCATCAGCATCATCATAATCACATTATTATTATTATTATTATTATTATTATTATTATTATTACAAATATCAGTTCCATATTATCATCATCATCATCATCATCACATTATTATTATTATTTATTATTATTATTATACTCAAATATCAGTTCCATCTTATCATCATCATCATCATCATCATCATCACCACATTATTATTATTGTATTATACTCATGTAATCCGTCCCGGATCATTAACATTAGGCGCTATTTGATTTTCTTTAATATACTGTATCCTGCGTATACATTTCCAATAACACAACAATGAGACATAATTCCTAAAGCTTTTAATGTTCTCTGCATCGTAGACAAATCAAGTGAACACCCACTCCAATATACTCACAATTAAATTCCCATGAATAAATAAACACGCGAAATGGTAGTTGATATTGGTCTGTTTATTTTGTTCTTTACAACCTATTAACGTTTTAACAGTATTTTGTATGTTCTAATGTACTTGCCTGAACCCCGGAAGTGTATCCTGAATACATTGAATGTCGTAGTAACGAAGCATTTGCTTTGTATTTAGGCGAGCTCTTTATTTCTCAGAATAAAGGGTTTTATATTTTATTTAGTAATACTAAAGTGTTTGATGCTAAAATGTCTTTACGTTGAACTTCATTCACTAAAGAAGTCTGGGCAAAGAACGGTATCTCTCGTACCCGTTCCATCACCATTATTATTTGTGTAATTAGACATATTACGTGCATGCATATTCATGATGTCACGAAAAATGACCTCGCAGCTTTAGCTTGAATGTCAAAATTCCTGTCATCTTTGACGTAAAAAAAAAATATATATATAGTGCTTGTTTCCATACTGATTGTCTCAAATCACGGATATCAGTGAAGCGAATTAATTTAACATCTGAATATTTGATCACATCATTAATATTTGATACTAATTACCACCCAGCGGGTTGTTGGTAACTCTCAAGATTGGAAGAGTTCCTCTAGGTCAATATGTGTACTGTACAAGACATCCGGTAGTAATTTAACAACAACAGTTATCGCCCCTTGGATATATTTTACTTCTTTTTTTTTACTCTCGGATATTTATTCAAGGAATTTACAACCGCTTATTTTATTGTACATTATGGATTTATAATTGATTCTTACGTGATTTATTTGATTTCTATACCATTGAAAAACCCCATTCCTGAATGTGATAGGTCTATGACTTTTTAAAATACTTTATTTAATATAGAAATATAGCTGTATTATCTGAAAATTACATTTTAATTATTTATCTGAATAACATTTTAAAATTCAATGCAGACACCATTGAATGTAGCTCTTGTGCAAGTTTTGAAATAAAACATTTATGAATTAAGGTGGACTGCTTATACAATCCTAATGTTATACGAGTTTAGATGCTAACATAATCCGATTCCCGCGTGGTTGCATCACCTGACAACGTCTGGTTATAGCTAACACGAATCTGGTGCAAATTTCAGCTTATTATATATATTTCATGTAGTGATCGAGTTTGAATACGCTCAGTTTAGATCACACTGCCGAACTCTATTCCATTATTGATCGCGATAAAGATACAAAGCCCGTTTCATGTCAGATCGCGCTTACGGCCTTGTTACTGAAATCACATGCTGTACGCTTTCTATGGTAGCTCCGACCACCGAGATTACGATACCGTTTGAGTACGATTTGAAATTCAAGCTCAAATTTTATATGGAGGTTTGTAAACAAAACTTTGAGTTGAGTATGAAATCGTACTCAAAACAAGTTTCGTGATGAAATCGTACTAAGCAATATGTATATAACGACCTGCCAGTGCATATAATGTTGTGCGTACTAGCTTATAAAGCCTGACTTTACGAAACTATTGTTTAGTACTATTTTATGCTCAACTCAAGTTTTCTTCACAAATATACAATTTGAGTTTGATTAAGACGTCATATACTCAAAAGGATTCGTAAGAGGATTTGTCAGAATATGTGAATTAACTCGTATTCTGGTTCGTCGGCGTATTCTTATAATATAGCTGTAAATATGATGTGAATATTACATTTAATTATGTATTTAAATGGGGTGCGTATTAGCGTACTAGTGTTATGGTTCACATGTGTATGTGTACTTGTGTTAGATCTGGGGGTATCAGGTCCCGAGATTACGAAACCTTTCTGAGTACGATTTCATACTCAACTCAGAATTTTGTTCATAAAACGTCATGTTTTTGAGCATAGCACGGGAGGAGCACACATATGTACTCAGAAATATTTCGTAATCTCGGGCCAGGAGTTACTATGAATACAAATACATCAACACAGGTTCCTTACTGTACAACGTCCAGCTTGTCACTTACCTTTTGCCCGGTATTTCAATATTAGTATTATTATTAATATTAATTATAATGGAAAGAAGAAGAGGAGGAGGAGGAGGAATAGTAAGTATACATTACTAACGCTCCTATATCGCTTAACAATTGACTAGTCAGTGTCTATAGCTAGAATATCACCTCATCCTACTGGGTACTCATTTCCCTGTTTGGTAGACACAGTCATTTACGAACTGTCATTTCTCTGAGGTTGTGTGTCCCCATTCACTTACTAGTCATTCCCGATCATGCTTAATTACTTCTAACCCGAGCGTTCTCGGTGTGATATACGTGCAACTACCGTAGTCAGGAAGACAGTCATCAACGTCGTCAACGTACCTATGTATTATTTGCATAAGGCTATGGGTCCCATTCCACTTACTAGTCGATACCGATCATGCTTAATTACTTCCAACCAGAACATTATCCGTGCAGTGCACAGAGACATAGTCAGGAACACATAGTCAGGAACACATAGTCAGGAACACATCCATCAACACTCTAGGGGAGTCCTCAACGTACCTAAACACGCATCCCGCCGTGGGTTGGGGATGTACCCGCGCCTGCAGGGGTGTGTGGACGACGGACACTGCTCACACGGTCTACCCCAGGCCTTGCCAATAGTGGAACAACACAGTGTCTTGGTGCATACCACGCCAGTCAGTTGTCCTCGACACGTGTTGTCAGAGATCTGAGTGAAACACGGGCCTGTCCTGTAATCTGAAAAGTGATAAAAGTAACATGTCTGTAAAAGCATTCAACTGAAAAAAAAAATCGACCTATCCACACGTTTCCAGAATACACCTCGACTCAGCGTTTTACGAAACGTCGTACCGGTAATCATGATGTAAATCGATGTTTTCATCATTTCCTGCTCTGGTGACATCATAGCGTACGCCCTGATTTATTGCCGGACTGGACTACAGTGCCACTCTTTCGCCGAAGCAAAGGCATATCTAGAGGTTCTATCAGTAACTCTGAATACCGAAACACACCCATAAGATTACGAAACTTCTTTGAGTACGATGTCATGCTCAACTTAATGTGTCCACAAATCCCCATATAAGATTTGATCTTGCATATGAAATCGTACTGAAACATGTTAGTAGTTTGGGGGCTCGAAGCCGGGATCCTGGAGATCCATCGCTATCCATTCATTAGCTGTCCAACGTGTTCTTTTTACCTGTTTGGCACTGATTCCCCGTGAATCCGTAGGGGCAGGAACATTTCTGGCCAACACACCTTCCACCATTGACACAAGGCTGAGTGCAACCTGGAAAACATAGACAGGAAACCATTATTGCCAATTTGAAAGATCAAAACGTTCAAAATATAAACATTTAAAAAAATAAATAACTGTTTGCCTTCTAAACGGACGACGCTTTACCAACTAGCGCTGCGAATATACCCTGGTGCATGGATTATTATTACATGTATTATTATTGTTATTATTATTATTAATTATTATTATTATTAATACTAATAATACTAATATCAAATATGTACTACTGAGTACCATCATATTACCCGATTATACCACAAATATCAGTATAATTGTATCATGATGGGTAAACATACCCATTGATATTGGAAACACTATTAATATAATCCTTCTTCAAAGAAATCTCGTGGAGTAAATGCTCGACTAATATAATATAATGACCAATGTATTCAATTGCATTTTCTACAATAGGCAATACAACATTGATACGTGTCCATAACCTTCACTGGCATTGGAATCGAAAACAACACAATTATGTAATCACTTTTAGACTGCTACTATACATAACATACTAAATCACAGAAAGAAATACCTAGGTGGCCTATGCCAGGATTCTAACAGAATCATAAACTTTCATCTCTGGTGTTCTGGTTTATATTTGAACATCCGCATTAGGTGTCCTTGCCTGGACACCAAACAGGACACCACACAGGACACCACACAGGACACCACACAGGACACCAAACAGGACACCACACAGGACACCACACAGGACACCAAACAGGACACCAAACAGGACACCAAACAGGACACCTAACAGGACACCAAACAGGACACCACACAGGACACCAAACAGGACACCAAACAGGACACCAAACAGGACACCAAACAGGACACCAAACAGGACACCTAACAGGACACCAAACAGGACACCTAACTACTTGTTTTACTGTGACTCCTCCAGAAACATCTCGAGTATCGTATCTCGAGGATCTTGTATCTACTACAAGACCGTAAGCACTCTTGTAGCAATCTCATACATGACGATCGGGCACTTACAAGTGCGCTATGATGAATGGAAATCAGAGGTTTGAGAAACGACACTCAGTTGAACATGACACTCACCTGAACATGATGGTCCTATCTGTCTGTTCACGCACAAACACACGTTGGGCCGCATACATCTTCCTCCAGTGCCACATCCGGTTATACAGATCGCTGGAAGAAGACATTACGCTATATAACAATCAGTCATCCTCACATACTCGGGTTCAGTGTCCTCCCTACATACGCTACGTAGGTCTACGTACTGACCTGCATGCGCTTCACAAAAGTGGCATGTGCCATGCTTTTACTATATAGCAAGAAATTACGTAATATAAGCCTCGATGTATACACCCGGTATGACCCGTTATTGAAACACTGGCCAGAGGGGCATGAAAGTCTGACGTCACTTCCTGCTATAGTAAAGGTGTACACCCAGACCCAAAGGTTATGAAACATGTTTGAATACGGTTTAATGCTCAACTCAAAGTTTCGTACACACATACTGGTACCCATATAAAATGTTAGTTTGATCATGAATGTACACAAAACGCTTCGTAAGCTCGATGCTTGGATATGGTTTCTCGAAGTTCTCATGTGCACCGTTTGACCATAGCGCTCTCGTAACTGCACATATTAGACATGTCTACGAAAGTCCTTATGGTATCCTTGTAGATTAGAGCTTCCAGAAACTATACCCAGAACTACACTAAAGTATTCAGTCTGCAAGTGATATTAAGATATGATGTATTGTGATGATATTATTTTACGTAAGAAGTAAAACGTTTTTGTAAGTAATATCTACTGTATTGTAAGCGTTTTCTCATTACGATATGTTGTCGCAAAATATTTTGCCGCAGTGATTGGGAACCAGTTTATTTTGTTGTTGAACAATGCCGTGTTGCATCTAAAATTCGTCCGACAAAATAATTCGCTTTCAAATTTAAAAATAAATCGATTATGGTACAATTTCGATAAACGGTTCTTATTGCAAATTGTCCGTGAGGCTATCGTGATTAACCATGTGGGAACTTTACATTAAACACCCCCGGATGACGCCGTCGGTGTTTAATTATATTCCCACATTAACATGGTTAGTCACGACAACCTCACGGAAAATTTGCAATAGGAACCGTTTATCTTCTAATTAATAGCATTTCTGAGTATTTATTTATACAAATCTACTTTTAGAACTGCTTACATTCACAAGTTTTTCTCATTAACAGAGAGTCAGTTGTCTCAAAATTACTAGTCCCGAGATTATGAAACGTGTCTGAGTACGATTTCATGCTCAAGCTCAGATTATTTAAGGGGTTTGTGAACAAAATGTTTCGTAATCTCGGGGCCTGCATTCTTCTGAAACATTTCAACGTATTCTAGTACCACCAAACTACAGCAACGTGGTGCCTTTAAGAACACGTTATTTTTTACAGCAGTCTGCCTATTCGTGGACGTAAATGTACGAATGTCATTATATTATTTAGTTTGGCTTGTTCAAAGATGCTTGAACATGTGGTTCATAGTATGTGTAGGATTTGTAGTAATGTGTAGTCAAATTTAACCAGAAACACGTGCAAGTGGATGTCGTTATTCTAAACCAGACATGTGAAAACTGGGAATTGTCTACAGACGTCTACTGAACAGGAAGGTGGGCAGCCAACGCGCATGTGCAGACATTCCCGTACCGCTAGTACATAGTATACCACTAGCATTTACCCGTGTATTTGAAGCTCAACATGTCTGGCCATATTTCTGTCTGCGATATATTAAAGAAAACTACGAAGGACGTTACCTTAAAAAAATACTTGTCTTTGATTTTGAAATACTTGTCTTTGGTATTTTAATGTACTAGTTCGTATATATATATATTCTAAATCTGACAAATGTTTTTGTTTCTCCTTCTACAATAATTAACGTAGGTTATCTTAACGTGTAAACATAAGAAATTTACAACAAATAGAATATTCCTTGGAGACATTATGCATGGTAATATGATGCACCTGAAATCACAGCAATCGAGTTACCTCACACGTGGCGATCTTATGAGAGAAAACACCACAAATATGTCAGCAAAAATACCCCCACAACTTATCCTCTGCGACAAGGCCTGAGGTTGCTGAGGGGGAGGATAAGGAGGAGTAGGAGGAAGAGGTCTTTGACTTTGTCGCTGCCCACGGCATTCCTACGGCCACGTGGTGGGTCATTCTTCGCCTCGTGCAGCACGTACGAATGTATGTCGTGCTAATATTGATGTTATGACAGATAAACACGAGACTCACGGATAACGCATCTCCTGCTGGATTCAGGCTGAGACCACCCCGGGCAACACCTCCTCTTGAACCTGCTGGGCCCCGGACACGTGTTCTGCCTGGAAAATACAATAGTAGGCGTACTCTCTAGGTCTGGGTACAATAGTAGGCGTACTCTCTAGGTCTGGGAACCTTTCATGAAGCTATCGTATCCACCAAGTGTGTGTCCCAGGCCTGCGTTTCACAAAAGGAGTGTATATTTACGCTGGTATTAAATCAGGACATAAAGCACGGAATTATATACAACTTCATACTTTACGTCCTAATTTATGTCCGGTGTAAATATACACCCCTTTCGTGAAACGCAAGCCTGGGTATCATTTCTCAAAGCTCTCATATCCACGATTCCCCTGTTTTAGAGATCGCTACGAGAGTCCTTATGGCCTCGTAGTAAATGTGAGAGCGTCTAGAAACAATACCCAGTTCCACAGAATGATCGTGGCGCTACGAGTGTCATTTCATAAAGCTCTCATATCCACTAAGATCAGCAGCCTTTCTTGAAGCTTAATTCCTTATCCAGTATTGCATAAGAGACAAGGGTAACCTTTATTGAAGCGCTCGTATCCACTAAGTGACCAGGGTATAGTTTCATAAAGCTCGCATATCCACCAAGAGCAGCAGCCTTTCTAGAAGCTTAATATAGTATCCACTAACAGACCAGGGTATACGTTCATGAAGCTCTCGTATCCACTAAGAGACCATATTGCTCTCGTAGTCATCAGCGAACAAGATAGATAAGAACGCGCTATTAGGTATCTAAATAAGATACGAGAGCTGCTTGAATCTCTACCCATGGCGTATCCCGTATTCACTAAGTGATGGTTAACACACGGCCCAAGGGCGTTACGGTATGTAATGCACGACTTTGAAGGAAGTAGCCCGAGGGATAACCTAAAAACTGTTTTCTTCTTTTAACTATTCTACTTCTGATTTCAATAATAACAATTATAATAATAATAATAATTTCTTTATTTTTAAGTTTTTAACAGATACACTTTCACACAATTCTCACACGTGAAACATTATGTTATATACATAACACGACGAAGAACCTAATGTTTCACGTGTGAGAATTGTGTGAAAAACTGTATCTGTTAAAAACTTTAAAATATTTTTTTTATTAATATTATTATTATTATTGTTATTATTGTTATTAATGTAAACTCGGTTACATTCAGACGAATCTATGTTATATACATAACACGACGAAGTACCTAGATTCGTCTGAATGTATCCGATTTTACAATAATAACAATAATAATAATACTTTCTTTATTGTTATGGTTCGTAGTTCGTAAGTACTAAGAATTTGCCTAACTGGTTTTCTGCTCATGTTCTGCTAAGAAGTTTCGAGAATACACTGAAATACAATGCAAAATTGTATTTGAGCATGACTTTTTTATTAGTTTGTAGTTCTATAACATTCAGGCAAAATGGCAACTCCTTATGATTCTTGAACATGTTTATCAGCGAAACTGTTTCGCAGTCTTATGACGCTCTGGCATTACACAACACACAACGCAATTAACTCTGAAATATTTCTAATGAGTGCCAACAGATTGATTCGAAAAAACTTCCCACTTGTAACCTTCAATAGTGCTGATAGTTATCAAATGTAGTTAAATAATTAAATAATGAGAATGCCACACGATTCTTTACTTCCAATGCAATAACGTTTATTTGTAAATCGTTCTTCAGGCTGTATCGTAATAAGATTTGTAGATACATGATTCAATAACGGAAACTTATTTTATATTTACCAGTATTACCCTTGTAGTGCATGGTGAGGTTTAATCAGTAATTACAAGAACGTATCCCATATCAGCAGCTTGTCCAATGGACGTTGTGTTTCTTTCAATATCAGTTCAATTTACACAAAAACATATCATGATTTCCTTAAATTAAGTGGCTGCGTTTAATATCATCTTAACATGTACGGAACTGCAGTAGGCTATATTGAAAACATCTAGTTGGAATAATTTGTTTTTCTTTTAGATAACCAGCTTCTCGATTGCGATGCAACAAAAACAATAAGATCTATATTGGGCAACATTATTTTAAATACAGCATTAAACTAATTAATTAATAAAAACTGTTTACTTCTTTTAACTATTCTACTTCTGATTTCAATAATAATAATAATAATAATAATAATTAATATAATAATAATAATAATAATAATAATAATTTCTTTATTTTTAAGTTTTTAACAGATACACTGTCACACAATTCTCACACGTAAAACATTAGGTACATCATATAGTACCACATAATAATAATAATAATAATGATAATAATTACATTTCTTTTTTGGCGATGGTGATCGAAAACAGAACAAACGTACAAGGAACACTAATAGTTACTTCGTCATGTTATGTATATAACATAGATTCGTCTGAATGTAACCGATTTTATCCCGGTTTCTCACCAGACACATTTCATGTATTTCCTGTCCAACGCTTTAAGCACAGGGAAATACTTAAAATACAGGAGTCTTACATAAAACGTATGTCTATGAAATAGCCATAGTCACGGCTGGCAGTGTGTTTATCTGATTCCGACATACAGAGATGTATAAGCAACTATATGACCTGAAGGGTGGATTTGTATATGCACGGTCCAACTCTCTTCAAGAAACAGGGGCAGACAACCGGTTTCCATTCATATTTAGAAACATAAAAAAGGTTTACGATAAACACTGACCTATTATACATGAGATTTGCAGTTATTAGGATGTTAAATGAGGAATATATGTTTTTATTTAATGGAAAAAACCAACACGCCCTCTCTTTTATCCAGGAAAAGCACTTAGCTCTTGCATGGGAAAAATAAGATCTACATTTATTTTTATTATGTACAATGGATTACATGTTGTGGCGATTGTCTAATTAATCTCAAGTAATCTCTCTCCCTCTATCTCTCTCTTTAGCTCTCTTTATAGCTCGCTCTCTGTCTCTCTCTCTCTCTCCCCCCCTCTCTCTCTCTCTCTCTCTCTCTCTCTCTCTTATATCTACGCTATGTGTTGCTGATAGTCATAATGCTATATGTACTACTCTACATTTTATTATCTTAAAATAAATCCATGTTCCTTTAACTGTATACATTGTTATCGCAACTATATGCATGTCATATAGATCAATTATTTCAGATTGCATAAAATTGAATGCCATTTTATTGACATTTCTATATGTGCCCATCAGATTATCTTCGTCATCAGGAATAAGAAATAATTATATAAAACACGAATAAGAAATTAATATATAAAACACGAATACTTCAAATGCTAGATTATATATAGAGAGAAAAAAGCACAAGGTCCTGTATATTTCACAATTCAGTGGACATCAAACGCTCTTAGAATACGCACCGAAGGACTCGAGTAATAATGATACTACAAGCTATATCAGATTGTAATCTGTCCATGATACTTCACAATTACGAGTCTATATAGCTGTAATCATATCAATGTTATTTGACAGGTACAGCGATAATGATTAACATACAGACGGAATTGGCCATCTGCAGATGCAACGTCATGGAATCCTCAACATAAATGGAAATGTTAGCATTATTAATTAGGGCTACACAAGAAGATTTACAGCGTTTTTCAGATAGTATTTCTGGGAGTCAGTTACAGCGTGTTGTTCTAACATTACCGACAGCAGCATACGACGACACGACATTCAAGAAAGTCCGTGGTATTCTGTGGAACAAGTTGCCTTTAAACATCATGGTATACAAATTAAAGAGCTGTCTGTTTTCAAAGGTAATGTCTCCTTATAAGACCTACCCCTCTCTGGGAGCTGTTTCTCAATGAAAAATAGCGCGTTTATTACTACTACTACTACTACAACAACTACTACTACAAAAACTACTACTACTACTACTACAAAAACTACTACTACTACTACTACTACTACAAAAACTACTACTACTACTACTACTACAAAAACTACTACTACTACTACTACTACTACAAAAACTACTACTACTACTACTACAAAAACTACTACTACTACAAAAACTACTACTACTACTACTACTACTACTACAAAAACTACTACTACTACTACTACTACTACAAAAACTACTACTACTACTACAAAAACTACTACTACTACTACTACTACTATTACAAAAACTACTACTACTACTACTACTACTATTATTACAAAAACTACTACTACTACTACTACTACTACTACTACTACTACTACGACTAACACTACTACTACATGCACATCTAAGTTTGATAATGACAAGTATCAATACATAGTTTGCTAGTCAGAGGCATAAAACAATGGAAACATTTCAACCAACGACAATGCCTACCTCTAGCTTTGGTCCTAGGGACTTATTCTCTAAACGTTTTTACTATACGATCGTACGAACTTAATGATTCTTATAGTATGGCTATGAACTGTTCTTCGGCTAAGAAGTTCGTAAGAACTTTCGAGAACAGGCCTTCTGAAGTCTTGCCAATGCTAGCAGGTAAAACATATCCATAGACATATCCAAGATCCAACATATCTATGACATATCCAAGATCACAAATATAGAACCCGTGGAAACGTATGTGTATTCTGATTCAAACCAATTATGATCCCACTTCATTGTGCTTCATTCTACAGGAAGCAATGAAGTAATATTCTAATGTTGACCGAGTGGTTCGGAACATTACATTACGGTAATCAATGGCTAAGTGTGTCGTTTCTCGAAGCTCTTATATCCACTATGAGAGCATAGCGCTCTCGTCATCCTCGCACCCCAGGGGTCTGCCTTTAATTACGTTCATGAATACTTCAGTGTGGTACTATGCAGTGTCCTGAGCGTAATAAAGTATCCCTCCAACGATTCCTGAGCGTAATAAAGTGTCGTTTCTCGAAGCTCTTATATCCACTATGAGAACATAGCGCTCTCGTCATCCTCGTACCCCAGGGGTCTGCCTTTAATTACGTTCATACTTCAGTGTGGTACTATGCAGCGAGTCCTGAGCGTAATAAAGTATCTCTGCAACGATTCCTGAGTGTAATAAAGTATCCCTGGTGTGAGAGGATTCGCTCTCGTATACATGTGCACGATCTCCATGTATAGAGATCGCTACGAGAGTCCTTATGGTTTCGTAGTACATATGAGAGCTTCGAGAAATGATACCTAGTGCAGATATTACAACATAGAGAACACTTTTGCCACAGCAAGGGTGAAGTAAATCACTTGTAATGTTCTTTTCATGCACATGCCGTATTTTAGTCGTGCATGTTGTGTATGTGAAATACAGATTGCTGAAAATAGAGACTACAAGATCTCTCGACTAGTAGTACATCAGATCTGTCACTTTTTTAATGAAACATTTCAGCACAAATGCAAGTTACCATCAACACTGCCATTCACATTTATCTGCCTGGAGATTGTACGCCTTTGGTTGCAGATAACATGATGCAATTCAAACGTAGAAATACACAGAGTAAGCGAAATATACAGTCAAGGTGACTCACAGACAAACAGTACCGTCAAATAAGACTTTGTCCATTTGCAGACATATACAATGTATGAACATGATGTCCATAATACGATATGTTAATAATAAATTCTCCATTCATATAACGTATTTTTCTTATGTTCTGTTTGACTCGGTCCGTCTGGCTCTCGCTATCTCTCTAAGTCCATCTATCTTTCTCTCTCTTCTCTCTCTCTGTCCATTTATCTGTATGTCTTTGCCTATCTCTCTTTGTGTATTTCTGTCTCTATCTCTGTCTCTGCCTCTCTCTCTCTCTCTCTCTCACACACACACACATACACACACACACACCTCTCCTTTTCTGAGCTCAGTGTTCTTTCTTTTATTCCTTCACGCACACATACACACGCACACACACGCACACACACACACACACACACACACACACACACACACACACACACACACACACACACTCACCTCCACTCT
>JAUTBV010097557.1:0-16596 GCA_032361325.1 Lepetodrilus fucensis
GGTAATCTAGAAATGTCACTGAAAAGAGGGTGCAATTTAAGACAGTTTATTTACTTTCACCAGGTGTAGAAATGTAACCTAATATTCAGAGCTTGCCTCACCTGCAACTAGCAGGCTTCACTGTTCACTGTAACTTACTGACATAACAGTTTTGATTACATTGAAGATATGCATGAATCATAATGGTCTTGTTAGAATTACATTTCTAAAATGCACTCTGATCGATAATGCACCATGCCAACATGTTCATATCAGTACGTTCAAATATTTCTGGAGTTGGAGGACTACCGGTACAATGATTTGTGTAGATGTATTTGTAAATCCTAAAGGTACAATAATTTGTGTGTGTATATTTGTAAATCCCAAAGGTACAATGATTTGTATGTGTATTTGTAAATCCTAAAGGTACAATGATTGGTATATGTATTTATAAATTTAAAAGGTACAATAATATTTGTGTGTACATTTGTAACTCCAAAAGGTAAAATGTTTTGTGTGTGTACATGTATTTGTAAAGGTAAAGTATATCAACTGCAAGTTAATTTTGACATGTACCAGATGCAATGAAGCTGGGAAAGTAGCTTGTATTTGGGGCACACAGGTTGAACTGGTGCATGTTTTCTTTCTCTAATAGTTAAGCCGCTGCCAGCAAACCATGCCAGTCCTTTCATGTGGCTGTTGAGCCATACATTATCAATTCTCCACTTTTTATTGCCTGGCTATGACATGATTCCATTCACAAACAGAGAACGAGGATATTATCCAATAATACAGACGGGTTTACTGGTCCCACTGGTCTTGTAAATCTGATGCTTCAGACTGAAGACACACAGACATGATTTGTAATAGTAACTGATTTTGAGTTATAAGCAGCCAATTAAATATTGTGTCAGAAACTGTATTAATCTTGACCATATATATATTTATTATATTTATACGTTTTAATTACATGCACTAGCTAAATGGACAAATTCACATTTATGCCTGTTCCAGCATGTATATCACTATGCCTACTATACCATTAGACCCTATACCAGCTATCCATATCTACTATATGCATACCCATGATACCACTCTTCAGAGTCTTCCAGCAATCAAGGTCTATGTCTTGTAGTTATGACATTGTAAATGTTATATTGCAGATTGCTTATGAGCACAGTATGGTTACCCAATTTCATGTCCACAGTATGGTTACCCAATGTCGTGTCCACAGTATGGTTACCCAATGTCATGTCCACAGTATGGTTACCCAATGTCATGTGCATGCTGGGAGCGGGGCTTCATGCTGAGTTTTCTAATGAATATTATGGACATTTTATTTGTTCTGGAACAGCAGTGGGTGAAAACATGATACTAGGACATGTGGGGTCTGTAGGGGATTGATAAAACATGTAATAAATCATTAAGCTGCTTTATTCCTTTGGGAATGGTAATTGCTGCAAATAACAGAAATATGGCTTGCAGGACAGGTTAGGACTATAACATTGATAATGATAATAGGAGTTTGATTAGTCTGGGCAGCACTACATGCTGTATGCTGCTCATCTCCGCCAATCTCCGTTCATATCCGATCTGGTTATGGCAGTTCTACGAGGACATTGGCCGTAATGTGTGATGTGAGCAGAGTTTGAACTCTGCCTAGGCTAGAGCAAGCTGAAGCTGGAAGATATGGGATGATGGACAAATGTGGTTAGGTCAAAGAAGAAGAAAATGTCCAAAGGTCGATGGAGTGAGGAGAGATTGGGCAGTCTGGACATTCATGGTCTCAGTAATATATTAGCCAACTACTTGTTCTCAGGACCATGATCTCTGTGATAATCAGATATATAGGTTTGGTACTGTATACTAGCAAGATACATGATTTCAGTACTATGATAGCCAGATTCATGTACATTGTCTAATACCAAAGTAGCCCATCATATTTGAAATGTTACATGGATATAAAACATCTATATGACCTACACTATTCTACCTGACCTATAAGGCTATGACACTCACTTCAGTTCAGATTCTAGAAAGGGTACACAATGATACCGTTGCTGGTTTAAGGAAATGTCACCAAACAGCCCAGTGCGATGTGAATCCTCTAATCTGAGTGTTTGTCTCCAGGACTGACATCTTCCATTAACAGACCATCGATTGCCGCTGACCACAGACAAATACCGCCACATTTAGAGGACGGCCTCCAGATTGGAAGCATCAGGTCTTGATGACAAAGTCTGGTGCAGTGGAAGGCTGCTTCATGTAGTTTAACCCCCTGGAGACTGCAACTGAAACCTCCATTGTCTGGTGATCTCCAGTAAGCATAGCAAGGGTCAATGAGGAAAAAGTTCTTGTCCAACAGTTCTGACATTTACGGGCAGATGGTCATGGAAATGATTATGATCTCATCCTTTATAATAATGGTGAACATCCATTGTCCTCCACCCTCCGTAACTTCATGAAATCCAGTAACTTCCTGCAATCACCCACCACATGGCGCTCTCCCACGCTTCACCATTCTACCAACACTGTAACATATCATAGCAGTAAATTCTGGTTACTGACCAACATATATATATATCTTCATTCAAGTATATCATTTGCTGCTATAAATATAAAATGGCAATCATATTACTAGACACAAAAGGTTAGCAGCCGTTATTCACAATTATTGACATTTGATGGTTCTATATGTAGTGTCAGTTGCTGTTAGGAAAGTAGTACAAAGCTGATGATTACTGTCCCCTGTGGACAATCTCTGATATTTGTGTCTCCTGTCACATGGTCACAGTACTGCAGTCTCTACTAATCATTATCTACAGTTGATGGCGCTCCAGTCTACAAACATAAAAGTACAAGTTGCATCCCGGTCCAGACATCCTCTCCATGGTTGGAGTAGAGCCAGTTTTAAGATTATTTCACTCATTTCACGGCTTGCCTTGTCAGTTCACTTAAATTTGACATGGAATATTTGACTATAATGGCTGTCAGATCAGCACTGCTCACTTAGGAAATGTGCTACCGACTTCTGATTTAAATCTTGTCCTAGACTCCCCCTTGAGAAAAAAATGAAAGGCAATTAGATTATTTAATTGAATTAATTAGTGAAATTAAATTACCATCAGTCTTAATGAGAGTGAATTATGTCAAGATTTTGCCAGGTGTCTAGATTTAAAACAAAGAAACTATTTGAAATTCAAAAGTTCTCGGGTTTCTGTTGACTGTATGTACAATGAGAGCTGGTACCATAAATATTAAAACGATATCCCAAACAGACAGCAGTACTCTAATTATGGGACTAAAGTCTTACAATTAGCAAACAGAGTAGGTGATAAAAGATTACAGAAAGTTGTAAATAATGGATCCATTTCCTGCATAGTGACACTATGCAGGCAGAATGAAAGGCTATGTGGATAGGTGGGTGGACAGTTTAGTGGGTAAGAAGTGGGACAGTTTAGTGGGTAAGAAGTGGCACAGTTTAGTGGGTAAGAAGTGGCACAGTTTAGTGGGTAAGAAGTGGGACAGTTTAGTGAGTAAGAAGTGGGACATTTTAGTGGGTAAGATGTGGGCCAGTTTAGTGAGTTAGAAGTGGGACAGTTTAGTGACTAAGAAGTGGGACAGTTTGGTGGGTAAGATGTGGAACAGTTTAAGTTCATCACAGGGTTAGTGGTGTAGACTTTGCTGGATAAGTTGATGAAACTTTTATGTGTGTAAGTGAATGATAGTTTGGGTTTATGTAGATAAGTGGGTGGACACTAATGGTTGATATAGTGGTTAGTTTAATTGGATGTGAATTTTAAGTGTATATATAGTTTTAAATGATAAAATGGGGATAACGTATATTAGCAAAATGTTAAAAGTTTAGTAAATAATCCTGGGTAGAATTAGCAAATGTAAAGACAGATAGTTGGTATACATTATATAGATACACTGTGAGTATGCTGGAGTATTGGGTATTTTAGCATTGTCAGGTTTGCTGTTGTTATCTACATAAAAATAGAGAGATACATTCACTTTATATCTCTGTTATTATATCACACAAGCAGAATGTAGGACAAATAAATATTTTATAGGAGCATTTTGATATGAATAAATATTAAGATGAGATAAGGATAATACTCTATTGTTCCAAAGACTTTTTTTATTTCCTTAATGAAACATTCCTAATCTTTGTGCAAACTATTCTAATTTATTATTATATAAAACCTTGGTTCGCAGCACGACTCACACACAAATTATCAATTTCTTTACATTTTGAAGACAACCTGCAGAGAAACTAGAGGAAGCCATTGCGAGTCAGTCAGTCAGTCATTCAAGTCATTCAAGTCATTCAAGTCAGTCAAGTCAGTCAAGTCAGTCAAGTCAGTCAAGTCAGTCAGTCAAGTCAGTCAGTCAAGTCAGTCAGTCAGTCATTCAAGTCAGTCAAGTCAGTCAGAGGGCCTCATGCAATGACATCTCAGAAAGACCCATCCTTCGATAACCACTTAGTCCTTACAAGTGATCGATCTGGCGAAAATGTCGTGACCCCGATTACTGACTACCGTCCATTGTTGTGTGAGCTTGCAGTTCATTTACAAGACTGATATTGTCAGTTCCCATTCCCGTGGATTATTGTAGGATAATGGTGACCACGATGACGATAGCCGATGCTGGTCACTCGCCCCCATAATGTCCATAATGTTCATGACGTCCAGATGCCAGTGGTCTGTCTGGGCACAGCACATCTAATACTTGGTCAACACTGTGGACCAGATCTACAGATATTACCATGTTAGAAGATTGATGTGTTTGACTTGCCACAGATGAATAGAAGGAACATGTTGAATTAGTGAATTAACATGATTAATCTTACATTTGATGTGATGACCTTTCTCTAATTCAGTTCCTGTTTATGGACTCAATCTGTCTCATTTACGTATTCATTGAATGTTGCATTATATTTCTGGTCAATTGTATGATGTATTTCCTAGATATATTACCATGAAAATCATATACATGTACATTGTCTTTAATATATTGTTGAATCCTACACAGATATAAGAATGATTATATTTTAAAATCCTAGTTAACTAATAATGGTACTTGTACTGTAAATAACTAATAAACGAGTAGACTAATTTAGGATTTTTGTGGATTTTATAATAGTAAAATTATGTTTCTTTTTTAATACATGCCAGTGCTCATGGCAAATTAAACGAATTTCAGTTACATGTATATCAACATTGATTGTATTGATTTTCTATATGAGAATTTACAATACTTCAATAGTTTTCTATTAATTTCCATTAGTTTCTATTTTATTTATGGCATACTGTATTTTAGTATTGTGGAATACAGTGTACATCGATTCTAGATTTTTCTTTTATTGCAAAACATCCACTTCAGCAGCTGCAGATCTCAGAAAACCCAAGTTGAATTTTCACTTGAATTTATATTGGTCTAATAGCTTTTACTTTGGACCCACGAGAAAGTCCATCTGCATAGAACATTCCCTATTTTATGCAGGTTTTAGATTGCTGGCAGAAGGTGATGGAATTTACGAATGCCTGGACGTGATCGGAGCAGATGAATCTCCATACAGTTCAGCTAATGCTTACCTAGAGACCCCTCGCATACAAATTTGTCCATTTTCGCAGAATTCATGAATTTCTAAACACTGTGGATCAATTGCATGCTTTGTTTTTTACCAGCTGTTTTGCCCAACTGCATCAAATCTTTAATTAATTTTGGTCGAATACCAGAAGCGTGAGGCTCATGCCTAATGCCTCGATAAATCTCTCATGGTAACCATGCTTCAGCCTTTTGTAGTCAACATCAGGAACACTTAGTGTGGCCCATTTTGTTATACCAACACTGTGAACACTATTGTAGTCCATGTTATACCAAAACTGGGAACACTGTTGTGGTTTTGTTATCTCAGTATCAGGAACACTCTTGTAGTCCAATTTGTTATCTCAGCATCATGGTCCCATTGTACGAATAGGATCATAGCACTATGTGAGTTGTAGCTCCCTGGACAGAGTCCCACCTAGCACTACGATAGTACCATCCTTCAATGCAACAGTACAAAGGAACACTCTCATAGTTCACAATATCAACATTCACTAACAAGCTGTCGTGTAGGTGAGATGTCCTATACCTTGATGTGTAGTAGTACCATGGTGTATCGTTGGACTTCTGAGGCAAAAGGTCACATGCTTTACCCACCTGAGGGCTCCCGCATCGATGTTGCTGGAAGTTACCTTCATAATCCAATCAAGATATGCCATATGTACTGTTGCAGTGCAGTTATCTTTAGTCCAGCAGTACCTGGTGCTCACAGGTTTACTGTAACACTAGATCTAGTGTAGATTTCCTCCTACAGTTAAATGTCAATCTAATGTCACTTCCTATTGATGAGCAACTTCATTTTCAATCATTTTCTAACATGACATTATAATGTCCTTGACCTGGATGTCCTATTTGTGTCACTGACTTAATGTCCTCTATAGCTATTAGACCGATTTAATGTCTAATAAAATATTTTCTCCTTAAATCATTACCATTAACATATGTTTCTTGAACAAAAATTCCAATATATTTTTGGTCTTGCAAATATAATTTTAGTACATCATGATAAAAGAGTTAATTTTTCTGTTCTTTACTGGTACTTCAATTGCCATAAATATAAGATGGGGCACAGCGATGACTGATATTTTGCAATGTTCGAGTATAGCCTTATAATTCTCATATTTTGTACCAAATATTGATTTCAAGTAATCTTTTACCAAAGTTCTCAACTGTAGTTGACCCTCTGTTGATGTTAATTGCTTCTTCTGATTCCACTAATTAGATTGTGGTGTTCCGATGTCCAGCTTCGTTAAGATGGGATCCATGTGGACTTGACAAACGTTCACATGCAAATCAATGCAGGACAAAAATGTGGAAGTGCCTCGGCTTTAGTGTCTGGTGATTGAGGCGGTGTCGTGACGTGACAGTGTCGGAATGCTGATGGTGTCGGCGAGTGTTCCTGCCCATGACAGGGCATCGCTGGGGACTGACATGTAAACAGTTATCTGTAATGTCTTCCTGTCACGACACTTGTATTGATGAACGTTTCCATGGATTAGGCGTTGGTCACGTGCAGCCTCAGTTTGACCCAGAAGACTCCCGCAGCAAATTGGACTTTTCTTCCTCAATCAGTAAAGAGTTTGCATATTTCTAAACTGGCATGCAATATTCCTAGCATGTAGTATTTCTGGAATGGAATATTATATTCTTATGATCGCATTAAATATTGTTTTCATACATCAATAGGAAGATGCGATATTGTTATTGTACAACGTACTGTAATCTAACTAATAATATCAAATTGGCGAAAATATATTTGATACTTTATTCAATATCTGTATTTGAGGAAGATTGAAGGTTATCATCAAATAAAAAGATGGAATTCTGTTGCACTTTCCATGGTAAGGGTATTAACAATGGATGTGTTCCAAAATCTTTTTACCATTTCTCACAATAAAATATTTTCTCGGCACCAAAACTTTATGATTCCTAAATGGTGGATTACGATCAATACTCATTCTCAGCAGCAATTAATTTTGCATCAAATTTCAAAGACATCAAAGAGTACTTTATTCAATTTTATACACCAAACTCTTTTACAACACCTCTGCAATTTATTGTGCAGCATAACAAATTCTATTATCATGGATTTACGTTTCATTTATACAGTAAATTGACTGCAATTGTAATACTGAGATTACAAGGTGATTGAAGATTTGTTAGAAGTTTGTCCTCCTGTGTTATGGAGTATTACATGGTAATAATAGATGCCTAACCATTTTGCTGTATTGGAAACAGAATTGATTGTGAGATCAAATACAGTATTCTGAAAATATTGTACCAACTAAACTAAACATGTAGCTACACCAAACATTGTTAAACACACTACTATCCAATTAAAGTTTGATGTCTGCATCCATTGAGGTTTATTATTTATATTTATTAATACATTTCAACATTTCGTTAAAAAAACTTCTTCTTATAAGATGACCTGGCCCCGAGTTTACAAAACTTTTCTGAGTACGATTTCATATTCAATTCAGAAGTTTGTTCATAAAACGTCACGTTTTTGAGCATTGCATGTGAGTTGAGCACAAAAACGTACTCAGAAAAGTTTCGTAATCTCGGGGCCTGGTGTAAAACATCCAAGAATAAATAAATACTAAAAAGATTGATTTATCCCAAATAAATGATAGCATGCATCCAATTATGATCACTGTTGTGTAATATAGGAATTTAAAGTTGATGCTAAAAATAGATACCCATACAATCAAGGACAATACATTTCATTAATAATTGAAGTTAGGCTTTGAGTCGTGAAATGAAGTGAGCACTATATGCTTGCTTGAAATTAAATGCTTTGTCTTGCTGGTGAAATATCAAATTAAAAAAAGTCCTCATCCAATTAATACCACGTCAATCTCAAACAATTTGTGTCTCGGCCTTTTGTTGTCACCAGCGGAGGAGATTGGCCTCTTCCTGAAATATTAAAATGGTCATCAGTTAGTTCATGTAATGCTAGGCTGTACCATTAGCAACAGTCTGTTAGTAACTGTACTATGCCAGATTGTAGTTGTAACAATTGGTTATGGTAAATGTAATCTGCTAATACGTAGTATGGATATGCTCCATAGGGTGTTCTTGGCAGTCCGATGCTAAACGCACAAGTGATGGAGGTTTGTACAGGCCATAAATATACTTAGAAAGTCAGGGAAATGCAGTAAACATAGGCAGTGTCCAGGTCCGATAAGAATATTATTATACCACTGACTCAAGCTCTAGGTATGAAGAAAATACGTCAGTTTCCAAGATAAAGGATTGATTTTCTTGGTGTGATTAATACGTCTTCCAGCCCTGTGAGTTCTGTAGTCTGTATCGCCGTGTTAATCTTCCTTTTGCCAAATTACCCTGGATGCTAATTCCCTAGAAACTATCTCACTCCATGGTCCTCGTTGTTATTTCAGATCTTTCATATTTCCACGAGCGGTCATTATCTTCGTCTAATCAGCCTCAGTTAACGCTCTGAATATTAACAACCTGCACTGTCTCTTTTGCATACAAAATTAAAGCTGTGTCAATTAAAACATCGTAAAATTCAAGCTGACCTTAATTGGACACTGCTACCATGTCTGTGAATTTTCTCCTTTAAATGAGAAGCCATTTGTCATATTCAGACACGGCCACTGACAACGTGGCCAAACTTTGCGAGGCTGAGAATTTCGCGCCAATACACCCCATTTTATTAATGTTCTCATTTAGCCTGCTTCTTGGGTAATGCCAATAATTACAGGGGTAATTGATGTGAACTGTCTATAATTGGAGAATGTTATTCCATAACCATCCCAACTCAGGCAACTATTTATCATCCCCCGTTGTCTTAGTTACTCATAAAGTATAACTGACAATCTACTGAAGCGTAACAATCTGGCAAAACTATCAGGGTTCAGCGGAAAATTCATATTTCAGCCAAAACATTTTGTATGCTTCACGAGGGACAAGCTAAAGCTCTCTACTCCAGTGCCTGTACTGAGTCTTTATGGAGATGGAAAATTATGGAAATAGGGTGACCAATGAGCTGATGGAATCATCTCCGCTCTGATGTAACGGAAACATTGAAGATTCTGACTACGTTTAACCTCTTTGTGGAATTGCTTTGTGTAGCCAAGCTTGTGTATGTCTATAGATATGTTTTAGTTTTAGGATGTTTTTTTACAATATATCAGTAATTTGGCTTTGTGTAGATATGTGTTTTTCACAATATATCAGTAATTTGGCTTTGCTTTTTATGGGGGGAGAACCTGCAGTAAGAGATGTAATGGTGAAATGTGTACAGCAAATCCTGTACCTTGCCCCGAGATTACGAAACTTTTCTGAGTACGTTTTTGTGCTCAACTCGCATGCTATGTTCAAAAACATGACATTTTATGAACAAAATTCTGAGTTGAGTATGAAATCGTACTCAGAACAGTTTTGTAATCTCGGGGCCTGGTCTTTTCTCAATATGGATTTGATATCCACTTGAGAAAATATGCTGCAACAAAAGATCAATCTCTTCATCTGAAATTATTTATCACACCTGATAGCTGATGAAAGTGTCATGTTACTTTCACTGTGCTTTATACTCTAGGTTTCATTCTTCACGTTCTGTACCAGGATTCTGTACCAGGATTCTGTACCAGGATTCTGTACCAGGATTCTGTACCAGGATTCTGTACCAGGATTTCTATATGAAGGACTGCAGCACTGAACAGAGGAACTTCTACTCTGGTGGTTCCTAGATTAGATTTTCTTGATTGCAGACTTCCAGCTTCTGCTTCACCAGGCCCTGTACTCCATTGCTGGACAGTCTGAAGTCATCAGGAACGACAGGAGCACGTATATTCACAATAGACGTGTGACTTCACTAATGAACCAGTGCTATTATACACTGACTTCTACATCTACATATCTCTGCTGTGAAAATATCCATTCATTTCCAGATAGGTGTTGTTTGTCCACCACTGTAAGACTAGTAGTCTACAATTTGGAAAAGAGTTAAGTTATACATTACAGTTGTTATAAGTTTGGTTCCTACGGTTCAGTCATTTCTGTCTGTGTGGCGCCATGTCATCCATTTTGGATATAGTTCCAAAGATCTGAATTATCTTTTTTAATTCCTACTACTGTATGAACGTCACCATTCCTTTATAACTACGTTCTACACTCATCTAGTAATCCTGCTTGTAAAATATCAATATCTGAATGTTTGACATTGCGGTTGTGTTGTAATCAGCCAGAAGGAAGTGTGGTGCCTCATCGGCACGTCTTCAGTCAGATCTCAGTCAGATCTTGATGATGGGGCTCCTCCACACAAAGCCTCGCGATCTACCACAGTAGACACTTGCACATCAAAGTCATGAATCAATTAATATACTGAAGCCAAGCTGATTACTTTTCATCGGCTTCAGTGATTTGCCACGGTGAAGCTGCAATATTCTACAGCTGCAGCTGGCCTCTCCAGAAGCCGGCTTGCAGCTGAAGGAATGGCCGATGTTATCATTCCATTAATTTGTATATTTTTCTTGAGATGGTTTATTTTTGAACCGTGATTGGAGGAGAGTTAGAGAAGAGAGAGAAAGCTGAGTTTGGCACTGTTGATATAGGTTACTATGCTAAGGTAGTCTGTCTGGTGATGTCAAGTGAAGTATAATTTGTACGTCTGAAGTGTAGTTTATTACCTACTTTGCTTCCATATAAACACTTTTGACTCATTCACCCATAATGGAAATATAGACTTGTACTACATTAGTGGAGTCAAATCACATCAATGATTAAAATTACGTCATATGTAGATTTGTGAATAATTAAAAATCAATAAGTTAATTGTATTCATTGTATCCCATAGATTACTGTTATCCAGGTTATATGATTCATGAGGTGGCGTCATATTATACAAAAGAAATTGATTTTATTCCATGTGTGTATAAAATGTTGGCTAGATAAACTGTAATGCCAATGTTAGGCTCTGTCAAACTTCGTAATGATTTTTGTGACCTGTAGCACTCAAAATTAGATTTCACCAATAACTTTATTGACAACTGACCTATAAATGCCAGCATTTGAAATCCAGAAAAGTAATCTGCCCTGATATTTTATCACAAATTACCAATAAAAAAGCCAACTCATACCAACCCCGTATAAAGTTACCAATCATCACAGACAGACAGCCAGCTATTTAGGAAGTCAGAGATCCAATATGTTTTAATCTAGATGAATCATCTAATGATTAATTATACATTTCTGTGACAGGTGTTGTAAACTTTGACAGTTTCTCAATACATTGAAAGGGGAGACTTCTGATCACCTGGAGATGGTACGTGTTGAGAGTCGGCGAAACACGATACATCTGTGTGTGCCTCGGCTAGATAAGGACACCCCCCTCCATCCCTGCCTCTTGCATCCAGCTTCCTTGGGTATTGTATATGTCTTATCAAGCACAACTGCCAATAAAACAAGTTGAATGTTTATCAAAGCAGTGCTCTGGGGCTGAAATTTGAACCAAATGCAAATAGTAGATGTGTTTGATGTAATCTCCATGGTATGACAATGGTAACACTTGTATCACACTAGGGATGCAAGTTTATGTATGTGCAGGCCCGCCAGGTGCCCGTAGAGATAACAACCATACATGACAACTAATTATGTAAAAGACATATTTTAATGAATTCAGACAAATTCCAATTAGAAGAACCCAGGGGAATTGGTTCAAATCCAATGGGTCCATTAGGTGGATTAGTTCGAATCAATAACATTTCTATTCACAATGTTTAGTTTAATTTCTATAATTTAAATTGCTCTATGATTGGCCATTAGACCTTGACCAAAAGCCCTCTAATCTTGAACTTGAAGGAAATCATCCATTTGAACAGAGAGAAAAAACAGAGCCTTCTTTTACTACGTGTACAATTACATGTTCTTATTTTCTTATTTTCTTTACTAATAAATAGAATCAATATGATAGAATAACATTGAATTATTATTTGATCTTCATAGAATGTTTAGGCAAATTTTGAATTAATGACATCAATTGTTAGATGTGCTGTTTTGTATGTTAGATTAGACTGTTTTTATGTCAGAAACACTAAACCACAAGAAAAATATAATTTTGTTTGGCATTTATATGGATATCTAGTATGCAGCAAATGACTGACAGTTGCCCTGCTGAAACGAACTTTAAGTACTAGTTTATTGATTGCTGAATAACCATTCAGACAATTGATAATTCTACTTTCTGTGTATTGAAATGGATGAACATATTATAGGTCTAAGATAATATGTTAGTTATTTAACCATGCATCTGCTATAGGCAACTGGAGATGCCCAATCGGGATAGAAATTATGGTACATCCTGGTGGGAAGGGGTTAATGGAATACTGGAACCTAGGCAAATGTGTCTTAGAACAATATCACTTTTATTCATTAAGCATAAAAGCATTTTCACACTAAACACTGGGTGTCGGCCACTTTACTCTTAAATGTCAAGGAGAAATTCCACAAAGTTAATTTGATAAAACACACAACCAAAGTATTTAATAACATGCAGAAAAATAAGATTAAGCACCGCACGACATAAAATTGAAATGAACATTTCAAAATACATCTCACTTGGAGAGCTGCAATAATTAATCAAACAACATTGCATCTTTATGACACGCACAGCTTGTATTGAAAGTAAGTGTCGTAAACGAGATTGCCATGAAATATCTTATATTGAAATACGACATAAATCTTGTCAGGATTAACATGAAAGGCATCTTGGGACATATAACAGAGATATATATCTTTGTGATTTTTAAGATGATTGTTTTGATGGCGGAGGGAGTGATTGACACAGATACAAGTGGATACTTCAACATCGGCAACTGTATTCAACTACTGTGTGTAGCCATCTTATTTCTCCTCATTGAGCTGAAATGACGATAAGTGACTTTGACCGAGCATAAAAATATTGGCATTTGGAAATGAAGCTTTTCATGCGTTTTAAGAATCTGGCAGAGAGGAATAAATTGCTTGTAAACATGTCTGTCAAAGCTTACGTTATAACTTCTTTTAAGTGACTTTATTGATTGTCCAAGGTATGAGATTTCTCTGAATGACTTGCTAGGAGATGAGTTGGATGTGTGCTAGGACCAATACAGCAGCTGCTTGTGATGTGTATCTGTGTGGCATCTTCACTGACACTATCGCCCTGTACGGCACCATCTGCTTCCTATAACATGTCTTTAGTGTAATAGTTGTTATAGAATAGTCACTAATGCCCCACTTGCTTAAGCATGCTTACCGGTAATGGGATTAAGTATCATAAGTCAATTGTGGAAATATTATTGTGAGCCGTAATCCGTGGGAATATTTATTAAAAACAATACAAAATGATTACACTTCTAATTATTTGATATCCCAGGGAATTTAAGAGTATGATTTTGTGTAGGTATCTTGTAGCAACGCTGAGAACAAAGATTAACATTGATGTTTACACATATGTCCTATAGTTGAGGTAATGCTTACAAGAGAGCACTGCATGTCTTCAAATATACATTTCACCATCCAAATAATATACTGTATGTGACATTGCCACTTCACTAAATGTGTATAATTCAGGACATATTGACATGCCTGTGCTGGGTGATAATAGTACTGTCAAGGATGATTGCATGTACGTCACTTGTCAAAACAGACATCATTCTACCATTACAGCACACAGAGTATTGAAGTGCTTCACCTCCACAAGAGGATTACACATTGGGGAATACTTCTTATACAATCTCAATGTCAGTCATTGGTAGCTTATTTCATCTCAGTTGCCCACAAATACAGGACTTAGCTAAATGCACTTTTATGTTTTATTTCTTGTAATAATATCATTCACAATTATGCCTTTTATTTTCAAAATATCCCCAGTTTCCATGTGCCAGCTTGTGAATGGTGATTAAAGTTTGCTCCTTGTGCTCTTTAAAGGAGGAATGTTTCTTCAAATGATTTTTTTCGGAAGTTTTAATTACAATACATGTTTGTTGGATATTTGTCAGCAATCGAGAGGTGTGTCATTACTTTGACAATGCTATTAAAACACTGCTTCATTAAATGCTTTATCTGCCCCATATATTAGCATTCTAATTGTGTTCAGTACTGTAATATTCTAAACACATTGGCGCCATGACTTAACGAAGATGAATAGTTGGGGGGTAAGAGGATGAAAACAATTGAAAATCCATCTGTTAGCTTGAAGACCAATCTGCTCAGAGAAGGGATGCACTTGAACCCTGGGCTGGGATGCACTTGAGCACTTGGCCAGAATCCACTATTTAGTCCTGGTAGCAGAACAGGAAAAAGCAGTGCATTCTGGGAGATGTATGATCTATTATTATCTCCGTGAGATAGAGATCTTTATGCGACACATTTTATTACCATTTGGCAGGTAGCATGGGAATAAATATTGCACTTTATCATGTTCATTATCGTAATTTCACAGTGAGGGTGCAATGGGTCACTCAGCATTGAAAGCTGGTACAATACGATACTGCTACCATGATTACAGACTTCCAGTAAATTACAAACACATTTATGTAATCAACTACCCATCTATCTCCACCTAGATTTACACATTTAGGTTGTGAGATGTCAAACCTACCCCACATAGATTTATGCACTGGGGAGCAAGGGTGGGCCTAGGAGTCTGTACACTGTACACTCTTTTCCATATAGTTTTCTCAACATTTAACACTTAGCGTAATAAACAGTTCACATAATTTCCTCCTTATTTAGAATTCCCTGTATCTTGTACAGTGATGTGAAATCATCCAAAATGGGATGATTTGAGTGAATATGGAGTTTCCCCGCAGCGACGTTAAACTCCATATTCACTCAAATCATCCCATCTTGGATTGTGTAGTGAATCTGATTTAAGCGAGATCTGGAAGTCAATTGAGGATTAACCAACATGATTGACTGGCGAAGGTGAGCCTGGACCATAGTGTGATGACATGGCAAGCTTGTGAAATTCAACAGATGGACAGGATAGATAGCTCTGGTCAGTGTTCCTCATCTATCATTTACACAATGGGGCGTTGATTGCCCGTTGTCAGTCAACCTCTGGACATTGCCACCCATTGATGACCTTCTGATTGCAAGCAGTGGTCAGTCGCTGACCGTTCAATGGTCAATATTTAATAAATGAAATAATTAATTGCACATGAGAATGTTGACCCCCTTGTATTATAAGTCTGTCAAGTTGACGGGGAAATTGCTCATGTTTGAAGATGTGCTGATTCATAAACCTCATGCTGATAATGTCAAATGTCAATAATTATCTGTGTTGTCATGGTGTGAAGCATGACATCTGTCATTTGTCATGTTGGAACATAAGTTATGGACATCCTGGTACAAGGCCAGTCATACAGACTAGTAGGTGACATAGAGAGGTGGTTAGCAATGAATGAACTTTGTATCAGTTTGGAAGGTGTGATGATGCATATCATCTCAAATTGTAGTGTCATGGTCAATAATTGACCTAAGAACAAACAGGTCCATATTGAAGAAAGAAGGTTTATGCATACTCTGAGATCATTAGTAGATAAATTGCAGTCATGACATCTACTAGTATACAATATTTTGTATTTTATACTTTCTGATTTAATTATTTCTATATTATATAATCAATCCAAATTTAATTTTAAGCATTCTTAACTATTATTACTATTGTTATTATTACAATTACATTGTATTATTATTATTTATTATTATTATTACTATTATTATTACTATTATTATTATTATTTATTATTATTATTATTTATTATTATTATTATTATTATTATTATTATTACTATTATTATTATTATTATTTATTATTATTATTGTTATTGTTATTATTATTATTATTACTATTATTAATACTATTATTGTTATTACTACTATTACAGTGGATTATTGTTATTATTAGTACTATTATTATTATTATTATTTATTATTATTATTATTTATTATTATTATTATTATTACTATTACTATTATTACTATTACAGTGGA
>JAUTBV010097568.1:0-16592 GCA_032361325.1 Lepetodrilus fucensis
ATGTTGATTACCAGCGTATAGTAAACTTCAGTTACGTATAGAATGTGCAATGTCTGCCTTTCGGAAATGAATAATTTGTAGTAAATTATATTAAATTATTGCCCTGTGATAATAGTATGGCCAGTTGTAATAATTAAATGTAGTTAAGCAAGACAATTATTTTACAGTGAATCTATGGGGCAAATCTGCCTGATTTTTTAATGAAATAGAGGACAGACTTCATGATCAGGATGTCAAGGTTTTAAAGTTTTTAAAGATTGGCATCCATAAAGGGCCGAATTTAAATTGTGACCTTTAATATAGAAATAAAGGTCACAACCATTGTATATTTGGTTCAATAGTGTATGACTACTTTGCTAGTTTATTTATTTATTTTTTCGTCTTTTATTTATTACATTATAAGAAATCAATTGCTATTCATCTCCATAAAGAATCATTAAGAGAACAAAAATTAAAAAAATAAAACTCATAGTTTCCAATGTCCAATGGTCATAATGGGAGTGTCTACAGAGAATGCATAAGTCTACATGGCTATCATCTAAGGCTCATGTTAATCATATATTGGTCATCAAATTGAAAGTATTATTTTAGTGTAGTTAGTGTAGGTGCCATTTCAGTAGTGAAACTAATTAGTGGCTATTTAACCGCATACACTAAGTTTACTCTCGAATCCGGATCTTACCTTCCACATTGCCAAAGCCTGCCAAAATATTTTAATCAAACGCCGGGATGTATTGTATACTAAATAGTGTATCGTTGTGTATATTTGTATATGAGTAGTATATACATACTACATAATGTAAAAATATAGTTTATACAATTTTTATTTGATTCTATATATTGTCCTGATTTTTGTCTCACAAAAATCGCTGAGCGATTGGTCATAGGTATGATTTTATTTATGTTTTATATCATGTATGTACTGCTATGTCTACCTATGAGCCAGACGTTAATACAACTTTCTGTCTGTCTGTTTCACGGATGGTTCACCTGATTAAAGTTCAACCGAACTCTTCCCTGAAATGACGTTAATTTTGTTTGTCTATGCAAGTGTGGTATAAAACCAGATTCATATTCCTGATGCCCGGTTAGTTATCAAATTTACACTAATACGCTTACTTCTCTGTTAGATCAGAGTACACATTTTCATATATGAAACAGGAAAATGAAGCTAATATTCGGAAAAGCATCAAATAACTTTAAATATCTTCATATTGCATAATTAGAACACTATGAAGAGATTTCTGGAGGTATAATAGCAATAATGCGTATCCTAAGTGAATCTACTTTGTATACCTGTGTGTCTCCAATTCAGTCTAAAATACCCACTTAATATATATATATATATAAAATGTATAAATAATAACATATGACCTAATGATCAAATTCACCTATTCTTAAAACAATGAAAAAAGAGCAATGCTTTTACTTAAACTTTATGTATGGTGTGATGTTCAAGTAAGTCATTTCAATTGGCATTTGTGGCGCATTTAAATTTCCATGTGAACTACAGAACCATCAATCAGTAATAGACCGCTTATCGATCTACACCAATACAAATAGCGTTACATTTTAATGCATTACAATTCTCAGAGAAGCACGCACGTACTACAACACGTCATGTGAGGCTATCACGTTAAGATTGATAACAATGTTAATATGGTGGTTAAGTCATCTGATCTAGAACATTGGTGGGGCTTGCTAATCACGAGTAGGTCTGGCACTCGATAATGGTAAAATACCTCTCCAGGAATTACAGCGATGTTTCTACCAACCAAAGTGTTAGCCTCACTTGTACAGTTTCTTAACATGCCATTTATATTCAGTAAGAATGCGATAATATGTTAAATTCTTAATTGAGTCAGTGACTACATGCATTTGCTTTGCTATCATTGGAACTTTTGAATAGGTTAATAGCATTTGTATGCGGGTTTTTTTAACGTTCAGATTTGTTTCAATAAAATGGTTGTATAATTAGTACACTACGAAATCACAATGATGCAACTAATACTGTTTGAGTATGAGCTCTTTGTAATGTGAGCACTCTATTGAAAGTGCTGATTATCATGTGATTACAATGCGCGTTATTGCACATATCTTTATTACAACATATTACATACACTACCGGGTAAGTTATCAGATATGTTCGGAGTTATCTGGCTGTAGGCCTATTTGGTGGTACTACTTTTACTATGTTTAGCTAGTTCGTCGTGTGCACAAATTACGTCGACTGTATACATATACCACCAATATGTAAACATATCATGTCGCATCTCAACACAGTGTTAGAACAACACAGGTTAAAACGTTTAGTTAGTAGCTGTTAATAGCCAGACAAGCATGTGTTTATTGGAGTTATCCCCCTTTGGTCAAATTTACACTACAATGTTCAAGATATAAAAACTTGAAGAACACTAGCACAATTTAGTGTTATTAAAACAAGTTTCTTGATGATTTTAAAGTCGTATTTTTCTTGAATTCAAGGTATATTTGTGAATACGCATGAAACGTGCTTTAATAAGCGATATAACCTTTATACTCATGTATTATTCATGGGCGTGCTGATGGAAAACTAACCACAAAAAGTTATCATCTGGTTATTTGTATCTGGTGGTGTAATACATAAAATACTCGTGAATCGTTTCATTAAAATGTTATCACATGGAATCTCGTTTAGTATGCTCTATTTATTACATATGACTTATGGAAAAACTATCTTTTAACGTTTCGCGAACATCTTAACAATCCGATTTACCGTAACGCCATGCTCCTCTAACCACATGTCTGGCAAAACTGCCGCAGTGTAAGTTTAGAATATACAAACATAATCAAGTAAACTGAAAATGCATCGGAATTGTCTAAGACTTTAAACAATTAATTCTAAATGATGTTACCATCTAGGCACAATTGATTATTTAAACAAAATAATTTCAAATATGACCTTTTCCTTTTCGTTGGTGTCATATTTCTCTCAAATAATTCATTAATTTCTTTTTTAAATTAACTACAACGAGACTACGAATACTGTATATTTGTATAAGTTCAAACTAATATAAAACTGACGTATTCATTGTAAAGTAAATCTTACCTGTCTCAGCGAGTAAGTGAAGTTGTATACGCCGAAGTGTTGTTGGTTACCAATGCAACAGGTACACACTTTAGCGCCACTATATATCAGGAATGGTGTAAATTATTTACCTACACTACGAGTGGGATATCACACACGCGCACACACCTGTGAACACTGGAGACAGCCAACATGGACGACAGAGACAATTTCATGACGGCACCACCATCCCACTCTCTTATTGATTACGGCATGGATTTCTCCAACCCATGTCAGCGTTACCAAGTCTCTTCCAATGGGAAAGCTCCCTGAGAAAACTAGATATTCAGATCTATTTTGGTGTTTACTTGTTGCCCCAACCCCCTACCACTACTTTCCTGTAATGATTAAGCATATTTCTTCTGTCGGCCTCCGCGTTTCGGAAATGTAAATATTACGGTTAAATATAAATCATCGATGGAAGTTAAATAAATGTATGAATTGTTGTGACGCGTATCTATTGTTTTGTGACGTTTGTGGACCAATACCGTTCATGTATTCATACGCGACATACCTCCATACGTGTATTTTACCATTATATTTTAGGACGAGGTGTGTAAAATCTGTGATGATATTTCATAGGAGTCACGTCATTGATTCGCTTAAATGATACTATTAGTTAAATTACTGGGTAACGATTATAATTATTACTCGTTTAGAGTCTAGTATTTGTGTGATAATCATTATTCAAATTTATTCACAAGGTAAAAGTATAAATTTCTGTATTTTACAATATGTATATAAACATAAATTGTTAAATACCATCACTTGTTCTGTTCGAAATTTAACATATTTAGAAGAATACCATAATCGAAGGAAACATTTTTGAAAACGAGGCATGTTTATTTAACTGCAATATATAACATAATATTAATAATAATATTAATACTACTACTACGAATAATAATAATAATAATAATTTGAAAAATATATAGTAATGATGATGATACTACTTCTAATATAATAATAATTATGATAATAATAATAATAATGATACTATTACATATACATGTAATACTACTACTATTAATAATAATAAAAAATAACACCAACAACAACAATAATAATAAATCTCAGCAACAATGCATCCTACCTTTATGTTCCAAACCACGATTTTCAATGTATAAATGTGGTCGTTGGATATTAGATTTGCATTGATGAATTTCCCATTTCTGTACTACACAGCGTAACTTTAGGATAACTGACTGGAGCATAGTCTATGACAAATGTGGAAGCTACGGTTAACGTATTATTCACTCATTCTCACTAATGAGGTACATTTAATGTCGCCATCGAAGTACAGAAAATGCAGATAAATATTTGCCTATTATTGTATGAATAAAGGTAGGCCTTTTTGTTTATGGTGATATAGGCAATATGAACGTATAATTAGTGTTTGGCTACATCCTGTTAATGTTCATGTTACAATATTGGACTAATAAACACACATTAATAGAATAACTTATATTAGTGTGTAAAATCAGACATAATGACAATTTAAAGGAATATAACTATCATTCATCCTCAATGTAGTATCTTATGATCATAACCAATATCAAATACATGTATATAATAAGTCATTGAGAAGTATAAGGTGACAAGATCGATGTATTTGTTGTATATGAAAATGACCATCGATTGAGACAGTTTTTCAAATGACACCCAAACATTATCACAGGCGGAGATGGTTGGTTGATTACGATTTGCACATTATATATACTTCTCAATGGATTATATGTATTTGATATTGGTTATGATACTACTATGAGAATGAAGGATAATGATATTATTTTATTCTATCACACAAGCATATTACTCCATTACGAGACCAGAAAAACTGCTCATATTTTACGGAAGAAAAAGACGAATTTCTATTGTATTTCAGATATAAAGACAACAAATAAACGTTAGCTCTGTACTGTAGTAATATTACGCTGCTTAAGACTGTTCCTTGATAACAGTGATAGAAGATGGTTGGACATAGAATTTGACTGAATTACGGATGGCCCATGCGGCTGTACTAAATGGTTCAGGCAGATTATTCCCAGCAACATCATGTTATTTTTAAAGGCACGACAACCGCACCAGGCAAACGGCAATTCATTAATAATTAAACCTCTGTGGGGGTCCATTCTAGTGGAAACACGCCATGTAATGACCGATATATTGCACTAACGTCATCATCAAGCTGGAAGTTCAGAAAGGAAAAAACTGTTTCTGCCAGGTCTTCAATTTCTGTGGTCTTAACATTTCGACCCAAAAACTGTCAGTAGACGCCTTCAACTGGGTTCGCCTTCATGAACATTGTATAAACCTACTTCATTAACTCCACCTCACAGTTGTTTGTGGATGGAGTGGATACTTTAACTACACTAGAAGTGACTTCATCAGTGTGGAATGTGGATACTAACAGTGAGAGTATGAATACGAATAGCACTGGCCACTCGTTGCCCACGTTTGAGACTAGTTTAGTATTTGTTCCATACCAGATTAGAACGATATGCTAATCTCGAATAAACGTATCCTTTAATGACTCGTGCTAGACAGTCACAAACACGGCATTGATGAGCAAGACCATCTTAGGCAAGATTACTGTAATTTTAATTCTGCGTGGGAATGGTGACATCTAGTAGTAATCAAGGGCGGATCCGGTGTGTGTGTGCGGGTGTTTATGTGTGCGTGTATGTGTGTGTGTATGTGCATGTGTGTGTGTGTGTGTGCGTGTATGTGTGTGTGTGTGTGTGTGTGTGTGAACCGGGTGGCTCCCCTATAGTAGCAGTCAATAGACTATGATCGACATCTCGACGGATGTCACATTTTAATGAATTTTCGTTACCATAAATTTATTGAATTATTTTCTAATCTTAGCCTTACCCTTTCTGTCGCCAAAGCCTGCAAGACTATATCATTTTAAACAAGCGTCGAGAAGTTCTTTATAATTAGTATTAATATTGACTTTAGTATCTCATAAATCTCAGAGAGATTGGTTTTAGACAATGTTATTGCAATGTTAGTATCTGGACAATGTTCATGTTGTCTATATGAGTGAGACTTTAATAAATATATCTATCTGTCAGTAATTAAGGGCGGATCCGGTGTGTGTGTGTGTGTGTGTGTGTGTGTGTGTGTGTGTGTGTGTGTGTGTGAACCAGGTGGCTCCCCTATAGTAGCAGTCAATAGATCATGATCGACCTGTTGACTGTATAACACTATATGTGATGATCATACTTCCAGATGCTACACCACACGTATGCCGCTTAGCTAATATTACTCAACAATCGAATAATGCCCCTACATTGTGCCAGATTACGTCCACACCTTAAACTATTTAATTAAAGGATGTGGTCCGCAATAAAATCCATGCACTGTGTTGCTTTGTTCTCAGCATTTACTTCTACGATAATTATTTTATAATATTTCATATTCCAAGTCATATGTTATTGTAGAAGAGTCTAATTAAATGACTGACAAAATAATACAGTTATGTACAGTGCGTAGACAGATGAAGATCTGTAGTCTTCAAGCTTGAATATAGGATTCATATGCATGTAAAGAATCCTTTGTAAGCGTTCTTGCATAACCATATACAATACATGCACACACTATCACCATTTAATGACATTTTCCAAAACCTTTCATATTTTAAAAAATACATCATTTAAACAAAACAACATTATAAATATCTTTAGATAAATGTTTGTTTCTTATTGGATTCTTACGACATTTAGCATACTTTTCATTTACCAGAATGCATGCCATTAGTATTATAATCCGTTTGAAGAAACTCATCAACAGCTTTAATCAGTGAGTTAATGTTACAACTGTGTTATTCTTGTTTAGCTCACCGAATAAATCTCAACTGGACGGATATTAATAATACTTTGATTTCATGTTAAAAGTAGAATACAGTGGGTAGAGATCAGTAGGTATACATTTACATGTACAAGGCTATTTCCAGTAGCGAGTCTATAACTGTGGTATAGTTTACATTCACATCACAGGAAGCGTCAGGCCATGCTGGAGATCAAGCTCCTGTTGTAGAATATAACAAAATTGTATAATTACGCTCAGGCTGTAGCTATACAGCATGTGAGATACATAATTAATAGAATGTATACGTTAGAGGGGTTTTCATAAATATATGCTTATATTTTTTTTAAATATTCGTAAAGTTTCGTCAATAACACACAGACAGTTTGGACATTGCTGAGAACTTGCCATGTCTTCCCGACGGCCGTCTGAAGAGTCTGTACAAACATTTCTAAAAAACCAGTACAGCTAGATGCAGTGTACCACTGTGTCAAGGGTGAGACTGTTAGCAGCTCCTACATCCTACAACAATTCAAACTACATATAATGTAGAAGAAATTGACTATTGAGCACGACAGAGAAATGATCAGCTATAATAATATCAGGGTTGGTTCTAATGCATCAAGACTTCCTATATGAACGATTTATATAAATAGTTTATAACGCAACGTGACCCACTTCAACAGTGTCCCCTTCAACATCTATGGAATACTTTACCAATATATATCAGAACGGTGAATACACTCCTAATTTAAATTCAAAATAAAAAATAAGATTAATCCAGCGCCTATTTACTTTTCACATGGAATACGGTTATTTAATATTATCCACACAACATTACGATACTCCCTCACTCAATTAAATTATGACCTATGTAAATACGGCTTAACGAATGATATATCTTGTAACTGTGGATATTTCTGTGAAAATAACCATCACTATAAATCCTCCCGGTCATAGATCCCGTCGTTAGAATTGCGCTATTTAGGGAACATAACGGTAATTATAAACATCTAACTTACTTAAATATAAAATGTCATCGTGATTCCTCTTCCGGTTAAAAATGTATGGGTATGTTCGAGTACACAAACATTGCCAGGTTTATCGGTAAAATATAGACAAATAAACAAATACATTCATTTCTTTACTAGGGCTTCCGTTTTTGTTTCTTAGCAACTCTGTTGACTGCCTCACTAACACTACATATATTGCAAAGCTATTTCTTTGAATAAATCACTAGAAACATGATAGATGACCTGTGTGTAATATATGAGAATTCAGTAATACGTCAAGGCAATTTCTCATTATTCCCAACATCAAAATGAAATATCATGCACTCTACATAATATATATCGTCGTCGTATTCTTCTTCTGTAATTCAAATAGTATATATTGGTTTCTTCCTGGACAACAGACAAGTGTATGGGATATATAATTTGCTCTAAAATAGCACAGGTGCTGGTAATAGTACTATAACGGTACTTGAGACAATATATATTTAGAACAAACACGTTACTATATTTTAGCAATAATAGTGGGGTTTTTTTTATTAAAGGAAGAAATATACCTCCAAGTTTTGGTGGGAGTACTATTATAATGTTGCGTTTAATATTATCTGGTTTTCCTTGCCATACAAATATAAATATGTTTTGGGGAATTCTTGAATTATAATTATTAGTTCTTTAGGGTTGGGAATGGATACGAATAGATGGTTTAATTTTGGTAATAAACTAATAATAGTGACTTTAATATTGTATTTCTCCCATATGGAGTCAAACTTTTAGCTATCCATAAAAGCATTTCTAGTCCTAGTTTTGAGAATTGTTCTGTATAGTTGAAGTCTACCATGTTTTCAAGATCAATATCAAATTTAGTTCCATGTAATTTAAACATAATCAAAATCCCAGTCGTTACATATCTTGTGCTTAGATAGTTTTTTGTTAGAAATTAATTATATCCACACAACTACACATCAAAGTTTCAAATATACATATTTTTATTTACAAAATTATTTACTTTTCCAAAGAATTATAGGTGCTAAAAACGACCGAAAAGGGCAGGAAATCGCTTATTTGGCCGTCTCAGTTTCAAAAATGTCCGTGGGCGTGCACCCTCCTGACACCCCTAGCTTACTCGGTTGCTTAGCAACCTCGGGCAAGCTGCTTTGCGACGTGTAGGCGAGTACGGCCCTGGGTGTGCATGTTGATGGAGATACCACCGTTACTACTCCCGTGTTAAATATATTGAGTTCGTAAACAAATCTCCACACTTCTGAGTAGGATTCCCTGAGCACGTCATACTACACTTAGAATCAGCAAACTTGGTGTATCCAGCTTTAATGGTGCTTCCACAGAAACAATACGTTTTAGACTGAAACATAACAATTGAACACAACTCTGAAAGCATGCAAATTAAAGGCATAATATCACAGTTGATTGACCTGTATAATGGACAAACGAATTTCGATATGAGACTAATTACGCTTGATTTATCCACCCAAAAGTTGTTATTTACTGATGCACTTAGATGTAGGCGATAAAAGGTCCTGGGCGATAATAGGCCCGTAACCAGTATATATTTACAAATGATATCAATGTTTCCATATTTTACCGTGTGCAGTGCTTATATTAGATCTATCTCCCTTATCAGGACAAATAGAGGAAATGTAAGATTGCACGGTATTTTACTCGGGTTATACAGGAAGTGTAAACTGCAATGGAATTCTACCTATCCTACAGCGGTAAAACACATATTTGGAGGTACAAAAGCGAGTATATGTATGCTAAGAGCATGTACTTTGCATTTTTTAATTCAAATTTGGTTAAAAAATACAACTTAATCTGTGATATTATGCCTTTAAGATAATGTAGACGACGTAATGATATAGAGAATCTCACCCAAGTATCTTGGAATATCAAATATATCAACACGAGTCTTTGCCGAGGATTTAATAACTTTCATCAACGAGTGTTGATATTTTTGATATTCCAAGACACGAGGGTGAGATTCTATTTATCACCCCAAATCATTGTATAGTCATGTAAGAAGAAAAATGGCACATCATCTAAAAGATTTCACAGTGAAGCTGCTGTGCATTTACACTGTGACACCATAGCAATGTTATGACGTCACAATGGTAGTGATGACATTATCAAACATTTGGGTCAAACGATATCTACAGTACTGACATCACAATGGTAGAACAATCGAAAGCGATATCTACAGTACTGACATCACAATTATGGGTCAAACGATATCTACTGCTGTAGATATCGCTTGCTATTTGAAAGTAATATCTACTGAGAAAACCCAGTATTGGGTGATACATGACATGTCACCTTTGGACAGTGGCTCATAATATGGTATACATGTATTATGAGCATAAATATAGTAAAACATATACCTGCAACCCTGCATATGTGTGCCCGTTACTCCTGCAGTGACCGATACACTTTTCAATGGTCATGTCAGCGGTTGTTATGTAGTTATATGGAAGCATACGACTGCTATTATCTTGGTAGCAACCAACGTAATCTGCAATTCAAGTATAAGAAAGTTACATTTAAAATTAGTGACAAACATAATGTCCTATTGTATGAAGCTATGAAAGGGCAGTGTACAGTGTACAGTGATTTACTTACATTTAACGCAGCCCCAGGTAACAGTGGTATATTTATATTTGGCCTGACACCGACACGAACCACCGATGCAGTCGTTGTAGTCGACGTGGCAGTCCGAGGACTTGCTGCATGCAGCCCCGAAGTGGTTCAAACCTGTAAACAAGAGTCGTGGTATAAGAGTGTATCGTTATTTTATGCTTAGGTAATTACGAACGATTTTAAAGTGCCGGATTAATTTGTGTGGACGTTTGAATGCAGGTAAGGGCGGTTGGTACCTAAGTGGTAGAACGTTTGGACTTCGGAAGCAAAAGTCCCGAGTTCTAATCCCATCCCGGGAGCCCGGCATCAAAGTTACCTTTCTGACGCGATCTTGATAGTATAACATTAAGAGTGATTTATGCTATATCTCTCTCTGTTTTGAAAGAGAGAATGATTTATGTTGTAGGCCTATGCCTTGTTGTAACATATGCCTATGTAGTAGTTGTAGTTGTAGTAGTCCCGTTGTTGGAAAGAAGGATGGATGCCATGGTTGCTGATGATGATATTTATTGGGTGTGTGACACACTGGCCGTGGTACAAGTGCTACCCGAGAGAGATTCTCGGTCAGCATCGACCAGCGTGTACACTGTTGTGTGTCTCTCCCACTTTTGTCTTTCTGTCTTATTGTTTCTGTCTTACTGTTTCTCTCCTGACCGTCACGTTATATATATATCATTTTACTACCCATAGGGCATTGGCCAAGTCAGAGGCATTATCTTTGCAGACGACTGACCGGCAATTAAACTGTTAATCACTCGTCAGATGTCAATCTGGACGATAGTAAAAGTTATAAATATGCCTGAAGCGGTGTACATTGTGTAGGTACCTGATTCGAGTTACGTAAAGAATGTTGACGTGATATTGCCACTATGATAATAGGATGGCTAAGGATGCACTGCTACTGTCTGTAGAGGGGAAATGCAGATGTTATCCTTGGTCTGTCAGTACCAGCGGATGTTCGTGTACAAAATTTAATAGCACTACGGATGTTGCGGGTTTCCTCCTTCCATAAACTGACAAGTCGTGATGTAGGCTAAGTGAAAACATCTTTCAAAGCGACTTTAAAGCCCGATTACAAAAAAAAAAGTTTTGTTTGTCTCCTTACCTTTGCATGTTAAGTACAGTTTTATCCCAGGGTTAGACACTACTTGAACATCTGACGTTACCGTGAAGCTAGATCTGTAACCATAGCATCCTTGAGTGTCTTCATTATATTGATAACTGACACACGGAGAATCTGAATAGCAAAGCCTGAAGCACACTCCAACGTTAGGACACTTTCTGTTCCACAGATTGTAAACCATTATTCTATTGTTGTTAAAGTTCGGTAAATGAGTAACTAAACATTGCTCGCAAACGCCGGTACAAAATGTAACGTACTGTAATAACGCCAAGATTACAAGAAATATTACAGAAGTCATCCCTACTCGTGACGTTCTCATCAAAGTGTATCTGCCAATTCCTGGCACAAACTTACAAGACGTCAACTTGACGACTTCCACCGGTGATGTGTAGGCTACTGAAAATAAACATCGTGTATTGGTCGGAATTCTTCAATGTCAACTGCACCCTGGATCGTGATATTCTTGTCAGGTGATATTCTTGTCAGAGTCTGCCGATTCCTTATTATCCACAGCAGACGATCCCAACTCTCACGAGACTGAGTGTATGTGTGTTTCTTTTATATATATACATACACACACACACCAGCTATAGTCTCGTAAAAATCCCCGACAGCCCGGCAAATCATGATTACACTTATCTTTCGTCAAATAGGGTTTCGATGATGTAGTATTAGTATTATAGTATTAATAGTAGTAGTGGTGGTAATGGTGGTAGTAGTAGTAGTAAATCTGAATTAGGGTGGTAGCGCAGTCCCAGGTTCAAATTCCGTCCCGGGGGCCCAGCATCAATGTTCGCGAAATAAGTTACCTTTCTGATGCGATATTGATAGGGTGCACGTCTGTAGAGTGGCAATGCAGTTAACATCCTAGGTCTTAACGGAGGCTAGTGTAGTCACAATGGCCTGAGTTTTCGAGGATGGCTCATGTAATGATCACCATATATAAAAGTTCCATGAAAACATAAATCAATTTCTAAAACAATTGTCCACGAATTTGTTTTCACAAATATGTAAATATAGAAGTGCACATAAATACGTATTGTATGCATGTAATACTTATAATGTATTGACAATACACACTTGTTACATGCTACTATTTCACAACTATACATTCTGATTCAGTATGTATAGATATCCACATGGATGCTCTCCGATTGGTTGATGTTAATAGATATTTAATCACGACTTTCATTTCAAAAACGATCTTCCAGATAGCAATATATCCCAGGGTATTTTACGAAGGTTATGTGTAATGGCAGGCGGTTTGAGGTTAGACCAAGATCTAAAGGGCAAGAAAAACACAATGGACAATTTCATAGCGTTCAAACGTGTTTAATAGGAATCCAATGAAATAAACAGTACCACTGAACCAGTTTTGTGGTAACAAAAATAAAACAAAAAGCATATATTGCACATTTTGATAAACTGCCAGTAGTTTTCGTCATGCAGAGCATAAATGAGTAAGGCCATATCATATTACCACGTATTTGCGGATCACATAGGGACTAGATAGTGTAACAACGGGAAATATCCATCCTACAAGGGTTAATCAATGGCGCATTGATTAAACAATAGAGTTGTGAACGAGAGAACGAATGAGAACAAAGTTGTTTTGGCATGTTTTAGAAGTCTGGGAAAACCACGTTCAACTTGCAACTAAAGTACAAAATAGGTTCAATGTCAACCTCGAACCTCGTTGTACATTTATGTGGCAAGTTGAACCTCAATCTAAACTACTGCATCTGTGGGAATTCAAATGGGACTCAATAAACTGAAAACTAAATTTGGTTGTTGAGTTGGGTGGTGACAAATCATAAATAAAAGAGATCCCTAGAAAAACACAAAAGTCGTGTTGAGCACCAAAAATAATACTGTTTTTATCAATGAAGTGCGAGAGATATACAGTAACAAAGATTTCAGACCAAGTCAACGAGATATTGTAAGAATGTGTGAATTATTGTTTTACGTCACGGAGGGAATCGTTCACCCAGCGGCAAAGGTGAATATATTTCAAGGCTGGTACTGTTTTTCTTAACCCTCTCCTCACTGCAGGCAACCAGAGATGCCCTAAGTTTGTTCCAGCAGGAAGAGGGTTAACAGTACAGCAAGAGTTTAGTTTAGTAGCTGTAGCTGTAGAAACCTTTCATCCATTGGTGACAATTAGTACAGTAAGAAAACTGAAATCCAATTGTCCCATTGGACATAATACTATTATAATGCCAAAAAATAATATTCAAAGTAAATGTTAAATTTCAATAAATAAATATCACGTGAATCCGGCAATCTGATTGGTCCACGTGATGCCAAAACATTGCATTCATATTCAATGAACAACATTTTCCTAGGTGGCATTGTGACGTCACGTTGTATATGATGTCATCTATACTTGACATCGGCAAAATATTAATGCGCCGCTTCTAAAATGTAGACTAAAATCATTGATGCATTATGTCAGACTATTGAATCAAATAATTCCTCACAAATTTGTCACCGATGTGCAAACTTTTGTATTCATACAGTTTGCATATCGGGTTTTTACGTTCATAACTCGACGCAAAAAATATTCCAGTCAATCCTTAATTGAACATTCTTTACTTGTACAGCTATTTGCTTTAATATAGTAAACTATATAACATACGATATAAATATAATTTTTATAATTTATAACAATATAATTTTTTCCCCTTTATTTCCATTAACAAACATTTTGCTTCAAACAGAATCCCAGATCATAGATATAATTATTTGGTTATTTATGTTTCTTCTGAATATTTAATATTATTTTGAAATGATTTGCTAACATTGTTGCATCAGGCTGAACTGTTCAAAACTGAAAGCTTCCAAGACCTGCAGGGCGATGAAAAACAAATAAAAATAAAAATAAAAATAAAAATAATGACAGCCATTATTAGCACTAGTTGTAACCATGGCAATATTTAGATAGGCAACTTGTGTACACTGTACCATGTTGAGACAGATAAATCATCTATTTACAAGAATACAAAATATTTACAAGATTCAAAACACAAGCAATATGTAAAAGACATTGGTTTCTTTTCTTATCACATTTCCTCGAGCCCTCTCCCTGAGCTCGATTAGGTGCACGTATGTCTCCTATGCTGAAAGCAACCAGAGATGCCCTAAAGAACAGTACATGTCCCTAATCCAGCAGGGAAAGGGTTAAAGTAATTAATAAGACTATTAGACATGGTGAATAGTAAAGGCATACAATCACGGGTTTGTTAACCGTATTTTCTCGTAGATAACCTTGTATAATGTGCAACCCTTTTCCAAAGGGAAAGTAATTCTGGAAAATATGTAATCTTCATGTATAATGTGCTCTCCCTTTCTCAGTCCGACAATGGGAAAGGTTTTCATTACTAAATTATTTCAAACATGCAAGGTATAGAAAGTTATCCCAACGACTACACATGCATAACTAGTATAAACATTTAGTATGCATGCACCCCCACTTGAGAGGTCAATTTTGGGCGATAAAAAGTGTGCATTATAAACGGGGAAAGTAAGGTACATATTTCATGGTCAAACATAATTTTACATCAAAGTATGGGTCTACACATCAAGTATATAGGATATTACACAATGTTCTATTTAATATCAACTTTATGTCCCGAGTGAAAGACTTTTATTTTATTTTAAATAAAAGTATTTCACCATGGACATAACATTGATATTAAATAGAACATTGAGTAATATCCTATTTATTGACACAGATGTAATTTAAGAAATAAGTAGCCTAAAATTAACATGTTTTTGATCAAAGGTAATCAATTCGGTACCAAACAATTCGGTACCAAACGACAACATAAGCTTTGATTATATGCCTTTAAACCAGAAACTCATATTTAACCCATAATGTAAAGAAAAACTAAACAACTACATATTATACTTGTGAACTGAAATTAACTGAAACTAATGGGTCATCAAAGAGTTGTCTGCCAACTATTGGCACATCAGTATTCCAACATAACTTTACTTGCCACAATATTACGTGGAGAGATAACAAATTCTAGAAATTCACAACAATTTAGAAACAGCAGGATCTCAATAAGTACAAAATAGACCACAGGGTTTTCAATACACGACAAAGATGTGTCACGTGAATGGCAACAGTTTGGACAACTAACAAATGAATGGTTGAACACTTTTGATTCCGAACAATTTAATGTATACAACAATGCATAAATGTTGAACTATATAAATATTTACAACATTTAAGTATAAAACTAAACAACGTCAAGAAAGAAAAAAAAATGAATAATACATAAATAATCAAAATATATACATCTAGCACATTGTTCCGATATTGTACATTATTGTAATTTTTCGGAACCAGCAGCAAGTCATAATACAATTTTTAACCCTGGATTAGGAACAGGAACAGCTCATCTCTGGTTTCCTTCAGCATGGTGAGGGTTAATGTAAATAACAAGACAACAACCTCAAGACTTTCACTTCACTCAAAAGCTAGAATTTTCGAAAGGATGTGGTAACAATTCTTGGGATCATTTCAGTCGTGGAAATTCCTCTTGGAAGAGTGTGAACCTGCGGCAAGTCGGACAAGTTCTTTCGTGTCCGAGGATCCACTCCCGGATACACTGAAACCAACACACACACTTAAAGCAACTCAAAACAACCTGCCTAAATCCTGCTTTTATATATAAAAAAAATAAAAAATAGAAATTAGTTACACCATCATTTTAAAGCATTATTTTATTTTATTATTTTTATTTTTTATTATTATTTTTTTTAATTGGGGTTTAAAGTCGCTTTCTAGAATCTTTCACTAAAATCATGACTCAGTTTAGGGCAGGAGGAAACCCGCAACATCCGTAGCGCTGAATGTTGCAGTAAACCTGCGAGCACCGGCTGG
>JAUTBV010097579.1:0-16591 GCA_032361325.1 Lepetodrilus fucensis
GGTAACGTTTTATCCTTGCACGCCCGCATGTCGTGTTACTTTTTGTTCGTTTTTCAAGATGTATATCATCGATCACTTGCCAACATATATGAGGATGGGTAACTTCTCAGACTTACCAGTCCTCATGGCTGGCAGTGAAATTGCTGGAGTTTATACACTGGTAGTACAGCTTTCTGAGATAAAAGTACAAGTGTTGGTAATTGTTTGTCTAGGAAATATATTCCTATTAACCTTATTCCGGTTGACAACAGGATACCAAGTATAATATAATTGACATATTGTTTATAAGTGATATATTATTAATAGATGGATAGATACAATCACGTGCAGTGTTTTACCATGTATTTGTGGTGAAACTTCTTCTGCACTATGAATACTGTAAATCGCGAAATGAATGCGTCACTAATTTAATGAAACCTAGATTTTAGACATAAATGCGACACCAATAAAATGTGAACGGTCATGTCTCCATACATGTTTTTTACCTGGTCTTACATTTAATAGGCAGCAATTAAATTTGACAATACAGCGTACACATTTTTCGCATTAATATTCTGCTGGCATTAATTTCATGATTTACAGTAGATGTGTGCTGTAGGATGCCTAGCATTTCTCTCATCTTTATTATTGCTGCTTCTCCAAGCTTTGATGGAGGAAGTTGTAGTCAGTGTCAATAAATAATAAATAAATGAAACTTTGAAAGATGCAAGTACTTATGGAATGTTATATCAGAAAGATTTGTGGAAGATATTTTAGTACTTACAAATGTGTTTATTTGTTTTATAGCTGGAAAGTTATCAAAAGGATTTATGGAAGATATTAGTAATTACAAATATGTTTATTTGGGGTTTTTTAACTGGGAAGTTATCAAAATAAATTGTGGAAGATGTTAGTAATAACAACTATGTTTACTTGTTTCTTGACATGATTTCAAGAGCATTAACCTCCCCAAGCAGACAACTCTTTCTGCCCCACAGAGAAGTGAGTTTACGTTTTCCTGTATGAAGAGGAGTCTTAAGCCTGGCGCATACGAGCGTGTGCTACCCCCCTGCGTCGCGTCTGCATCTCGTCTCCGTCGAACGCGCGTTGTACGCAGGTATCAAACCAGTTTGATATTTGACACAGGAGCGCGTCGTGTGCGTAAACCTGCGCTTGCATTGCATTGAGATTTATCGAAGAGCTAATCAGTTGCCTTTCCCCAGAGACATGTGATTCGAACAAAATGGCGACGTCTATGAGCGCTGACATTATGAAAGTGCCACGAGATACTACGAGCGCAGATTGAATGCAGATTTTGGCGCACACGTCGCCCATGTGCGCCAGGCTTTAATATTATCTTTGTTGTAACCAAACTTGAACAGATCAGAGATCTTTGTCATGGATATTTCAGATTGAGATTTGTGATGTTTCTAATAATGCAATGACTTGAGATTAATTCAATACCATTTTCTAGCACACGCGTATCATTCTTACCTCACTGCAATAGTCTGGAAGACATCGTAAAACCTTGAAATCAATCGCCTGCTTCTTTGATTGCAAGTCGTCACCTATGGGTGAAATATTCCCGCCCGTGACGTAAAACAATAATTCACTCACTCACTTTGATTGCAAACTTGAGATAAAAGGAAATAAAAAGATTATGTTGGCTGTTTGCATCAAAACTGATTTTACAACACTGTCAAATTGTATTGACAATAGGATTCTGCCTGTGATAAAATATTAACTTTACAATACCACCCAATGGGCATAACAGTACAGTCTGCAACAATACGGTCATCTCTGTGTTTGTTCAGTCGTAGTCGGTGCGCACGGCCTTGGGATGAACATTTGTACATTCCAGTGTCTTCATTGAAGTCATTCCCACAAAGATCGCATTGTATTACGTCAAAGAAGAATTGCTGTCTTCGTCTTTGAGATTACAACGGCAAGGAAATCAAATTCTCAGTTAGTATGTAGACTTATTGATCTAGTCCGCACTAAACCAACCAACAAAATCAATCACTTCCAATCAGTTCACATGTTTTGTTAAGACACTGTGTGTCTTTCATCGCAGGTTGTCATTGATTTTGTTTTGTTTCTGTTTTGCATAAATGTTTCTTGAAGGTGACCTATTTACCTCAATAGCAATAACCATTTATCTACATGTACTGCTATTTTTTTGTTATTAATCACACCAGATTTTATATATGAAAAATCAACTACACACGTGCACACACACACACACACACAAAAGAAAATTGATTAAATGATGAGAAATTCAGAAATAGCAGTTGCTGTTGTGGCGTACCTGATCATAAAATCAATCTAATATATTTTATATTACCATCAATTTCAATATGCTTCATGACTGCACTGATTTCTTTAGTCGTCTCTCTGGTTCACACCAGCGATAAGACAGACAGTAACCTTCTTCTGCCTGGTGGCGACTAGAGGCACCCTGTGTTGCAGCCGTCGGTGGAATGGGTGGCACAGCATCTGTCTGATCACCAGAGTTCCTTCTGGATCCCTGTTTTCTGATCAATTAGGTCAGTAAGATCCACATATGACCAGCTTTCAGATTATGCATGTTCCACCGACCATTGGCTTTTCTGCACTGATAACTTGTTAAAGAAATGAGGAGATATTTCAAAGGAAATGTCGTTTTTGAAATATCTTCTCATTTCTTTAACAGTTTCCATCTGTTTGCTTTTTCTTTGATAGTCTGTGCTTGAGAGATGATTAATGATAAGAGATTGATGATGATGATGATGATGATGACGACGATGATGATGATGATGATGATGATGATGATGATGACGATGGTTAATTATAAGAGATTGACAATGATGATGATGATGATGATGATGATGACGATGACGATGATGATGATGATGATGACGATGGTTAATTACAAGAGATTGACAATGATGATGACGATGATGATGAGGAGGAGGAGGAGGAGGACGAAGACGACGACGACCTTTAAGAAGGCTAATTTTGGTCAAATGTTTATAAGATAAAATATTAAGTCTGATCTGACATGGTCAGAAATATAAAACAAAAAGTTTGCTGGGGTTTTGAATCACTTTCATGGTTATTTCACTCATATGACAGCTTGTCAGATTGAGTCAGGATGAAACCAAGAAACACCTATGGCACTGGTATTGCATTAACCCTCTCCCTTCTGAAGGCGACTTAAGTTGCTCGATCACATGCATCAAAGGGCCCGGTGCATCGAAGGGCGTTATATCGAGGTCCAAATTCATAACTACATTACTTTCATCTACTTTTACAGCTCCTGAAGAAGTTGCTATTTTAGATATTATTGAAGAAATTATCTGTGAAATTATTATCAGTGTTCATTTTCTTCTACTCCCATGGATATGGATCTACCCTGTGGCAGTCAATTTAAAAAAATAAAATCTCTTCCATTATAAGGGAGCAAAGAATGTTTCATCATAGATATGCAAGATAGGGACACTCCCACCACTAGATCTTGTATTGTAAAACTCAATATTGCTCAGCTATGTAAACCAATTATATCGTTACATGTTATATGGTACATTTAATATATTAACTATTGTTACCATTCTATAATAGATTTATCTTAAGATTGCGTGGTTTGGGATATTCTTTGAACTTCATATGTTTAGACTGGTAGTAATCTGGTTGATTGTTCTGCTACTTGGTTGTGAAATGGCCCCAAGAGGGACAGTGAGTCTCGTCTTGGTCATTTCCTGTGATAAGCTTCTGGCTATACCTAATTGGAAATATAGCATTATATACTTGTTAATCAAGGGTATTTTGATGAAAATCAATCCAACATGGTTTGAAAATTGAACTATAGGCTTTTATCAAATATTGTGAACCATATATTGTGAACTTTATAGCGAGGTTCTTAATGATGATCTTGACAATTGCTATGAATGATGTCTGCATCATGACATTTTTATATGGCATCACAATGAGAAATTTTCATCTTGTTGGTCAATGTGTGGCACATTTAGATGTTTGACAAGTTTATGTCGCCGGATTTTAAGTGAATCGCGGGGCGATCTCGTGTCTACCTACAATCCCTAGTGTCGCAGACTGGCCAGGAAATGAAGCCAGACATCAGCGACTGCTGTTCTCCCAGTGATACAGAATGCACTGTTCTGTGTAAGAGAGCGAGACACAATGTCATAGAACTGTGCCCATAGGGACCGGTGCATACTGTTCTGCTTGATGTGGACATGTGGAGCCAACATGTGACAAATGAGAAAATCCAAAATTGCTGATTTGTCGTAAATTCCATGAAGCCACTCTGGGAATATTTATGATGGCAAATTTGCATTGTATTAATTTGACATAAAATTTAGTATTTTTCATTTTTCATTCCAAATTTAATGTTGACCCTTAGCCTAACCAGAAAAGTAATATTTAATAAGGTGCTTGGGAATATGATTTAAACAATATTTATTCTCATGAAAGACATTACACACAAAACATTTAACAATACAATAGTAATATACATAAATCATGAGAGGGGATTGACAAACAGGATGGTAACATCCTATATTAATGTCGCTCCCTCGCTTGGGAATATTAAAGTAATATTCAATGACAATGTCTTATAATTAATGATAACTTTAGAACTGCAGCTAAAAGGGTTAATATTATGTCATCTGTTGCCATGGTTATGCAGTATCTCCTACAGGAAGTAAAAGTTTTTCATGGACGCCTTGTGGATTACAAATAATTTTCCAATGAAGTTGTTGGGTTCATATAGCTTTTTCTTTTAACACTCTCCCTGCTGAAGGTGATTTAAGTTGCCCGATCACATGCAGCAATAGAAAAACTTTGATTTTATTCAGCAGGGAGAAGGTTAAAAATCAACAGCTGAAACTAATAAGGTTTTCCTCATGTCCAAAAGCATGAAATCGAAATGTTTACTTTTGTTGTTGTGTTGTTCTCAATAACCTCAAAATCATAAAATTGCTTCTGCAATACAGTTTATTCAGTTCTATGTAATCATGCCAAAATGCTGAAACTTCAACTGAAGAAGAAATTTGTTTACCAACTCTGAGAATATAGAACGTTCTTGTCTACTTGAAACTGAAATAGGGAGCCATCCATCACCTTGATGCAAGATATCAACAAGATGGTCACGAGAAAGAGTAATCAGTTTACATTGAGCTGACTTGGTAAGAGTAGTGTAACGGGAATGGAAACCAAGTGTCTGACAGGCTGATTTAGTTGTATACAAGGTGGTGCTTCCGATAGTGGATTGCAAAATCTAAAGACCAAAGTTTGACTGATTCCTTTGAGTGAGAGCTTCTCCAAACTGATCCATGTGTAGAGAAGACTGAAATGCACTGCCCTTTTAACTCTCTTCATGCTGAAGGCAACTGGAGGTGCCCTGTGTTAACATATTCCCATAGTTATGTCCATTGGTGCCTCTGTGCAACCATTTCTCATTGGTATTTCAGTACTACTACATGGTTGTTACAGGCTTGACTCCCATCATTAACAGGTTTAAGCAGGATCATTTCCATTTCATCAAGCAAATATATGTTGTAAGACTACTGGTATCTTTATTTTAATTTTCATTAGCATAATTATATATTTTCTTATCATATTCTATTGATATTATTATTTAAATTTATCAAGTAACTGGTTTTGTTTTATGTTTCAGGTAAGCCACTGGTGTTTTCTTTTGTCAGTGTGTCATGTCCAAGGTAAGTCTACTATTTAAAACAGTAATTCTACTATAGTAAAATGGTATAGAGTTGATGCAGATACAGGTGCTGCTGTCAACATGCTGAAAGTATCTCAAATGTGCTACCAGACGCAATTCCATTAGTATCGACGAAGTACCAGTGACATATTATCACTGTAACCTTGTTAGTAGGAATTCAGGTAAATGTTGTCAGGGGGCGGGATGTAGCGCAGTGATAGAACGTTGGACTTCGGAGCCAAAGGTTCCAGGTTCAAATCCCGGGGGCCTGGCATAAATGTTCGCGAAAGTTACCTTTCTGATGCAATATTGATAGGATGCACTGACTGTAGAGTGGCAATGCAGATGTCATCCTTGGTCTTGTCAGTACCAGCCGGTGCTCGCAGGTTTATTGCAACATTCAGCACTATGGATGTTGTGGGTTTCCTCCTGCCCTAAACTGACAAGTCGTGATATTAGTGAAAGATTCTAGAAAAGATTCTAAAAAAAAAAGAAATCTACTGCTGGACAATACCATCCATGGTGAAAGTAGCCAGAAGATTTTGAAATAAATATTGTTTAAAATAAAATAAATTAAAATACCATCCACCATATTCTATTTTTAGACGTACACGAAGACGACCGCCATGGTGAGCCACAAGGACCCGAACCACATGAAGGAGACAGCACGTGCGTTGAACGTCCTCTACGTGTACGACCGCAGCTACGAGCCCTACCTTGTGCACTGGCTCTTCCCACTGCAGATAGCATTCCGCAGTCGTCTCGGCATTCTCGACGACAAAGGTAGGTAATCCACTCTCAAGGGTTTTCATTGGATGATTTTCATTGAAAGATTTCCGCAGCAACATTAAACTCCATATTATCATTCATTGGATAATGTTATAGCTTGAAGTAATGTGTGATTGAGGTAGCAGGATTTCAAGGGGGAGATAACTGGGGAGTTTTCCGGCATTGTTAGGGCTGCTTGATTTGTCAGATATGTGCACATCGCCCATGACGGCAAGAGTGCAAATCAAGCAACACAGCTTACTTCGATCTAGCCAAAATGCGGCAGTTGCCAGCTACCAACGCATCAGCTAGAAATTTGCTGGGTAGCTTGCAAATAAAGCAATCTAGCCACCAGAAATACCTTAAACAGTGAACGCCACAAACCAAGCCTGTTTGCCAAAAGAAACATCATTCACTGTCTTCATTTTTCTAAAGAAGCACTATAGCAAATATCAGTATACAAAATCTGCCATGATAAAATGGAATTTGGAGTAAGTCAATTTCACTGATTTGGATATGAATCTCGGACTCAACATTTGTATCTCCATGTAACAGATCAACTGAAGAATTGTTGCAAATTTCATTTTATTTTTAAAATATTTCATTTATTTAATTCCATCTTGCAGGAGAACATGTGTTTGAGTTGGCCATGTATCTGGACATGCTGAACACCAACTGCTTCCCCAAGTGGCCTCAGGTGTTCGCCATCGCCGACCAGGTCATGAACACCTTGCAACAGTCAGACCCAGAACTACACGAACACCTCACCAAGATTGCCAAAATAAACTTCAATGTCAATCCAAAGGTTGGTGTATACATGCTGTGAATTTAATTATATTTGTTTAGATACCATTTCTAAGAAAATTAATATAAATTTATTTTTTAATATTTCAATACTTTTGTAAAACTTTCTTTTGAAAAATAAAAACAAACAATAGTCGTACAAGTCCTTCAATTTAATTTCAAGGCATGTCATCATTGTCATTAACTCATTAGGAGTTGTTGTCTTTTTAACCCATATTTTTAACTAAATGTTATTGTTGCATCAATTTTAAGGACGTTTTTTTCTTAATTTAAATATACATGTTTCTTCAGAGTAAAATAAAGTATATCAAATCAATTTTACAAGTCTGATATTTTGGTATTAATTATTTCATGCTACAATGTAAGCTCACTGAAGCTGAAAAGAAAGTGAGTATATATATACTGAAATAATGTTCTCACCACTAAGAACACAAATTCACATGTAAACTTGTGAGCACAAGATAGAACTTCACATATGATCACTTTTAAAGTTAATCGAATAGATGTGTTCAATTAAGTGTGATTTTTACCATTCCCCCTTTTTTTGTATTGGTCTTATGTAATAATATATATGCCAATATTTGCAAGAATCTGCACCTTTAAGACATGAAATGCCATGCAAACCCATCAACATAAATCCTTTTACCTGTCGATAATAGCAATCGATTTAATTATGTATTTATTTTTTCATTCATTAATTCATTCATTTATTTACTTATTCGTTAATTCATTCATCCTGTGAGGCTACTTTGTGTTGCCAGGAGTTCCTAGTACAGCTGATCCACGAGGAGAAGGCCAAGGCGGAGGCTCTCTACCAGACCACGCCCGGATCTCTGAGGGTGGACATCACTGCCACAGAACTGCTGGCCAACCCCCTCATCTTCTTCAGGAGGTGGATAGGCGAGGTAACACAGCCTTTGTTAAAGTCACTCACTCAGGCTTAGTCCGTCAATCAAAATCAATCAGTCAATCAAAATCAGTCAATCAATCAAAATCAGTCCATCACAGTCAGTCAGTCAGTCAGTCAGTCTAAACCAAGATCAATGACAGTCGGTCAAATCATCTTCAGTTAGTCAGTTAGTCAGTCAGTCTCTTCTAAAATGGTTGACGATCTCATTTTAAATGTGCCATGCTGTGTGTGTTTGCAGGGTTTTGTGAGTGTGCTGGACACACCAGGGGTAATGTACATCTGGGACCAGTGCTTCATGCAGGGCTGGGGTCAGTCGGTCCTTGTCAACACCTGTTTGTCGCTCGTAGAGCTCCTCCGACACAAGTTCATGGATGCCAAGAACTACATGGATATGAAGGAGGCGAGTATTCTGCTACAGTAGCAGTGATAGAAACATACTTTAAAACTTACTAGCCCAAATAGTGATACAATTTTGGTGATACTTTTCCCAAATAAATAATCAAATGTTATCAGAGTTACAACTATATTACTGAGTATTTTATTTCTGCAGGTATTTCTGAAGGAGCCATGCAAGCTGTACACGTGTGATGTTCAGGCGGCGTGGATACATCTGGAAAATGCCAGGGATCTCATGGATATTCCTTACCAGAACAGACAACGACCAGCGTAAGCATTGCTTAATACTTTCCTACTAAATATAACTTCAAATAAGCACGAGGTGGCATCAACACTTACATTCCAGTTACAATGTCATGTCAGGGAATTGATCATGTGACTAAACAATATATGAATCACATGATGACTATTACAGCACTCCAGTGACATACCGACCATCGCCAGCTCTTCAGACCCCCAACCCAGGTCTTCTCCACCCCTGTGGCATCAAGGAAATCCGAGGCAAGCTCATCGTCCCTGCAGAAGCCATTAACAGGGTGAGTAGCTTGAACACAGCACTCTTTAATACTCTGAGAATCTTCTGCACATTTTGAACAGTGTGCGATTCATTCCGTTGTGTGCGATTCATTCCGTTGACAAAATTGTCTGTCTAGTGTACTCTGAACACTTTGCACAATTGAGAGATACAGGGCCCATGCAATCCTATGTTTATGCATCAAACAAATCTTCTGGCTTCAGGAGCCGTGGCTGGCATCTGTGGATCCTACCCACCTCCGACTGTTCGTGGTGCTGTACTTTGGCAGCGTCAAGCTGCGGTCCCGTATGTCGCTGCGGTCCATCGAGGTGATCAGCGTCAAGATAGACAACTACGGCAACGCAGTGTACGAGCTGTTCCTGCCCATTGAGAAGTTTGTGTTTGAGAATCTGGACCTGTCTCAGTACGACGTGGAGCGAGAGCTGGGCGCGTACCCCTTCACCGTCATCAGACTGGAATACGACCGGCCAGACCTGGTACAAGGTGAGGGAGGGAGAGAGATAGGCTGGCTGGTGGTTGGGTGGGGGTGGATGCTACTTGGGTGTTGGGGGTACTCTTCTGGTGGTAATGCCATGTAAAATTATGGCATTGAATTCCAGTGCATACTTTTTATTTCTGGGTCCATATGGGTGGTTCAAATTCAGGACATTTAGCTATAAGTGAACAAATCTTTAAAGCGACTCTAAACCGCAATTTAAAAAAAAAAAGACTTTTGCTCTGAAATCAAACAATCTACTACCCCCTTATGGATAATGGAAACATAAATTTAACCACTTTTTTTTTTCATTTTGTCTCCCAACAGCCTCACCGGTTCCAGTCGGCTGGGCGCGAGTTCCGTTGTTCCGACGCGGACCAGGGAGCGGTCGGATCTCAGTGGACCCGGTGTGGGTCTTGCTGGCCGGGGATCACACGTTCACGCTGCACCCCGGGGATATCTCTGAGGCGCTGACCTCTGGTGTGCCCAAGACCCCCTCAGAGAGGGGCGACAGTGAGTTGTGTTGTGATTGAATCATATAATTATGTAATGTGTTTAATATTGAAACAAATACTTATGTAGATATATGTAATTTATTGCATGTTTTCTTCAAATAATTATTTAAATATTGTTTTTTTATGTTAAATTTAATTAAGTATTTTTCAATCCCAGATCACCTGATTGGCTACAGTTCAGAGCTGTCTGCGGTTGTATACGACCCTCGTGACGAACCGGCAGATAATCCACGCCCCATTCCGCAAGTTGCACCAGTAGACACGAGACACACACCCAGGCAGCTACCTCCCAGGTGCGTCATTGTTCCAGGTCACACCATCACTTACTTTCAGATTATTTTGTGTTTTTTAACTCAAATTCAACATTATTTAATTTTTGAAAATTATTATCATCAGTATTATTTCCAAAAAATATTTTCTTTTCGTTTACTTAGCCAGCCATCACTTTTTGCATTATTCTATTGTGACAAGAGCTGTGACAAGATGAATCCCCTGATTTCATTGTAAATTTAACTTCCATCTGACCCTGTCCTCCAACCCTCTGCTCCTGTACTCTCGCGCATGCACCGTAACCGCTTCCTTTTTCCCATCATCTCCTTTAATTATTTTTGATTTTGTTGTCAATATAATTAATAGTTTATTGCATTGGATGATTCCTCTCACTACAGATGGACACCCAAACACACACCCCTGCCCGAGCCCATCTCGCCATCCCCCCTGCCCTCCGAGACCTCCCCAGAGCCAGAGGTACCCCCCACCCCTCCCGCACTGGACGAAGACCTCGGCCCTTGGGTGGAGCATAAGCCTAAAGCAGCCGCTAATGATCCTGGTCCGTCCTCCAACTCTCAGGCCTTTGACTTGTATGTGGACGGGCTGAGATTCATCCCTGATAATGCTTCTATTGTTAAGGTATGTCATGGATCCAACAGGTTAAAAATTAATTTTATCTCTGGAATTTTAGTACATTCCTTTCACATTTTTCAACTGATGGATCAAATGCGTGCACACACCACCTCCACTCCTTGGTGATCATACAAGCATGGCAATTTCCCAAAGATCTATGCAAATCCCCAGATTTATTTGTTCAGGAGTCAATTTCTGCTTGTTTTCTGCTGAATTTACAATTGTCTGTTACCATGCCTAGCCCCAAGATTACAAAACTTTTTGAGTACGATTTCATGCTTAAGCTCCAAATTTACATAACATTTTATGAACAAAACTTTGAGTTGAGCATGAAATCGTACTCAGAAAAGTTTCGTAATCTCAGGGCCTGGTCATTTATTAAATTTCCTCTTCCCAGGTAACTGGCAGACTTCTTCGTATGGGCGACGCAAGTGACATATCAGATATAATGGCCAACCCTGACCTTGACAGCTCAGCAAGGTCGCCGCTGTTCGGGTACAAGCTGGTCATCAATGCGGATGGCAAAGTGGTCGATCCTAACATGCTGGTGCTGCTGAGAGCCTACACCATTGACATTGTCTCTGAGAGAATCGTGGTCATTGGGAGTTGTCTGTTTGGGATATTTGACGTCAAGGGGAAGACAAAGGTAAAATGGTCATTACTTTCTTAATTGTACGGCAGTATGTACGGTACTCAACAAAATTAATTACGGGCCAGTAGCTTTTTTGACGATTTATTTTAATTTAGCAATGGAGAATTTCCACATGTCTACCACGCTCCGGGTAGTCTTCAAGAACTTGTAGACGAATTGGAAGGAAAATGACACCAGATTCCTCAATTTAAGTCGAAGGCTTCCCCCACAAAATATCTGCCGGCCCAAAATTTATTTTGAAGTTCGTAAGAACATTTCGAGAATAGCCCCCCAGTGTTATAGTATTTTCTTTTCTTTGAGTATTCTTTATGATTGTTGATATTGTGCACAATATTATTCGTATTGTTATTGAAAAATGTATTAATATTGTTATTATTATTATTATTTTTATTATGTTATTGTTATTATTATGTGATTATTATTAATATAGGGAGTTCTGCGAGTGGGCGGACACCAGGTGAGGTTGCGGTCAGGGATGCCCGACATTAAGGCTGGCATCAACAGTCTCACCCCGAGCAGTCTGGACTTCGCCCCCGTGGTGCCTGGCTGCACCATCCTGGTCCGACTGCGCCCGCACACAGAGGTAAGAATGAACTATAGTTGAAATCTGATTGCCATCTAAGCATCATAGCCAAATTGATTTCTGAATTTGACGGGTCATTATGTCTGCAATATTAAACTCAGTTGTAGAGTTATCTCCCTTGGTTCATTATCACCATGGCAATGTTTCTCAAAGTTCTTGTGGTCGTTGATATGATGCTCTGTGTGTACTGTCATGATATTATCAATCTTGATTTGTCAGTACCAGCCGGTATGCAGATATCGCAGGTTTCCTCAATCCATATATTTACGCCTGAAAATATAAGCCAAAATTTAAACAGAAATAATAAAATAGTGGGCCAGTGATTATTAAAATGTTATGGTTATGTAAGGATGTTTAGTAGATCTAATTTAGAATATAAAATTTAAAGGTTAAAGGTTAAAGGTTAAAGGTTAAAGCTTTTTTTTGCATTATTACATCAGGCCCCGAGATTACGAAACTTTCTAAGTATGATTTCATGTTCAAGCTCAAAATTTACAGTTGAGCATGAAATCTTACTCGGAAAAGTTTCATAATCTCGGGGACTGGGATTAGTGTATCTTTTTTTTTATTATTAATGTTATTGCTATGAGCATACCTAGTGTGGAGTTTGGTGCTATATAAATTAACTTTTATATTATTTTATTTTTATTTGTCATAGTCAAATATTGTGATTTCTCTCTCTAGCAACCAGTGGAGGCTCCAAGGTACTCGGTCGGCTACTACAAGACTGCATCGTGTCGACCATCATCGTCCGAATCCAGGATATTTGCGAGCTACTCTGACAGTATGAAGTATCCCAGCACAGAGAGAGACATGGTCAAGAGACTGCAGACAATGGAGGGGGTCACTGAAGGTATGTTCTATTTTTTTTTTCATATATACACCTGGAAAGAAATCGTCACAAATTGCAAAAACTGCCAGTCATAACTGTATTTTTCTCTCCCCTGCAAATTTTCTATAAAACAAAACAAAAACTGACAAAAAAGTGAGTCTAAACCCTGATACAAAATAAATATATAAAAAAATATTCGCTGCATAACCAAACTCTTTCATTTCTTGCCACCAGGTGGCAGTGATGTGGCTCTTCTGACATGGCTCAAGGACAGACTGGATATCAAGAAGCAGACGCCTGCAGCTCAGCCGGCCTTGAACCTTGCTCTAACTCGCTGTGTGCGTTACCGGACCAAGGTTGGACTCTATGTCAAGGTCAATCAGGCGTTTGGCATGCCAGGTATGTAACACATTCATTTGTTTACCGATATGCATATTTACGTGAAAATATGATAGAAATGTGACATGTTTTTTCTGTATATTTTTGGGCATATATTTCATACTTGTTTGCAATTATTTTACAATTGTAATTTAATTATTAAATATTGTAGTCATTGCATATTGGTGAAATATTTACAATGCAACATAAAGAAAATATATAAATCAATCAATAGCACAGTTATTCTCGTACATGTGCATTACATAGTGACCTCTCCCGTCTGTTCTGCAGATGACAAGGTCATCCAGTTGTTCTTCCGAGTGGCTCCAGGTCAGAAGGTTGTGGGGATGAGTCCGACCTCTGAAGGTCATGGGAAGGACGAAGAGAAGTTCATCACCCAGAAGCACTTGTATGAGAGCTTCTTTCAGGCTCCAGCCTGGGCTGATGAACCCAAGGTAATATACTATTTAATATACTGTAAGTCATTAAAAGGTTCAAATCCCGTCCTATTGACTTGATATTGATAGGATGCACTATCTATAGAATGGCAATGCAGATATCATCCTTGGTCTTGTCAGTACCTGCCGGTGCTCGCAGGTTTACTGCAACATTCAGCGCTACAAATGTTGTGGGTTTACTCCTGCCCTAAACTGACGTCATGATATATAAATGAAAGAATATTGAAAGTGACTCTAAACCCTCATTTTAAAAAAGAAAAAATTAAATTATGGTAGCGTGATCGTAAAACATTTGACTAGTCAAAGGTTCAAATCCCGCCCGGAAACCCAACATTAATGTTCATGAAAGTTACCTTCCAACAACAACAACAACACACACACACACACACACACACACACACACACACACACACACACACTAAATTAAATAACAATATTTATTATGATCCATGTGATATTTCAGAGACTGCATCCATACTACGATGAGTACAGCTGTCTGATGGTGCAGGTATTCGGACTGGAGGTGGCGTACCAGATGCGACCGGACCACAGGTCCGCCGGAAAACTCATGGCTCCAGATGGATCGGAACTGGTACTCAAGGATGACAATCTGCTGGGATGGGCAGTCATCCCACTGTTTGAAGGGTTCGTGTTCTCATTGGAAATCTATCAACTTTCATTGAGACAGCAAAGACTTCTTTGCCAGAAATTAAATTCTTACATAAAATTTACATAGCAGAAAACCAGTTAGGCAAATTCTTAGTATGGTACGGTATTTACAAACCTTTTAGGACTTAATGATGTTTTAAGAATAGTCCCAGATGTTTATAGCAACATTAAGCACTGCCAGTAATGATAATAATAATGTCCATTTAATACCACAAATAGTAAGTTTACAAGGTACATCTGATAGTAAACCAATCAAAGTTTCTGTGTTCAGAGGTGCTTTCCCGATAATGTTAACGTCACAGTTTGCAGCAGTATTGTTCAGTCAGGAATCTGTGCTCAAATGACAAGCTATAACTGGAATAGCAAAATTGGTGCATTATAAATACATTTCTTGCTTCAATGTTGCAGGAATTCTGTTCTCAATGGGACTCACCGTGTTCCAATATTAAAAAACAAACCATCCGAAGAAATATTGGAACAATTGGCTATGACATCTGCACAATCTGTGTTTGATGGGCACATGTGGGACTCGGATAATGCCTATGTAAGTAGTACCAACTTTGTGTCTCCATACTATATCCATGTCCATATACATCTTTCCTGTTGTTTTTCACCTGTGTGTGTTTTTCAGATGAACTGTTTAATGTAACCCTCTCCCTGCTTGAGCACTGCTCATGAGGGCATTTAGTTGCCTTCAGCAGGGAGAGGGTTAAATGCATACAATCCGTTGACTGACATTACGAATGGTCAAACAAGTCTTTACCTTTCCTACTATATAATACATGTACTTGAACTCAATGAATGATTGTTCTGATGATCCAGTTGTTTCGGTTACCAATAAGATTTTAGCAACAACGGAAGTGACCGGTATAACGGGGTCTGACTGTCTGTACATTAGCCATTATATTACAGACATGTAACAAATAATTATCCATCTTTATAAGACTTTTTTCCTTATTTTAAAAAATATATCGTAATAGTATCACAACTATTGCAATACTATCGCAATAGTGGTTTAAACTATCGCAATAGTAGAATTGGCATCAATAGTCACCCCTAGTAGATTTAGATGTAATATTTTATTATTATTTTGTTCACAGGAGGCTGGCAGCCTGATTGTCACTCTGTGGGATGCTCATTACGACTTCAAGGAAATACCTGAGATACCAGTAAGTAGTCTGACTTCAACATGCTTATTCTGTAATGTTTATTATCAACAATCAAGTCAGCATCAACCTTACTGCTGTCTCTGTGCCACGGTGACACAGTCCCATGTAATCCCTAAGAGACTGCTCAGATTGGAAGTTCAGCATGATTGGACTTAGTTAGTGCATAGATGGGTGCCAGGTTTAAGCTTGGCCAATAACCTGAGAGTATCAAGGATTCATTCCTACCTAAAACTCGGACATTAGCTGAAATATTTGTGGTGTCAACTTAGACAAGTGACTTACTTCGAAACTGATGATATTCTACCAACAGGGGATGAGATGGAAATATGAATGGTAACCTTCTAGCACTGGAAAACTAGTTTGGGTTCTGTACTCTCCAGTTAGTTGAGAATGAAAAATAATACAACTCACTGATAGAAGAAGAAGAAACTTTATTTGACGTCAGATATTTAAATAACAAAGAACTATTTAACTAATTTATTTTTCTGTTATCAGGTTTACGAAAACCTGCTGGAGAAGGTCGGCGACATCATCAAATATCGCGAAGGTCAGCAGATCAAGGTCGGCCGGCACCTGAACAGCTTGGTCCTCGAGGCGTTGGAGCAGAAGTATCGTAAACAAGGGACTAAAGGCACCATCTACAAGAAAGAGATTCAGTTCTTTGAGGAGCTGATGTCATCAGTGTTCTACGATCTCATGGTCAGTGCAATATTGTTTTCCTTGTCTTCCTGCCACACTATATTCATATACAGCCCTGGGACCATGTTCATGAAGGGGGCGGGATGTAGCGCAGTGGTAGAACGTTGGACTTCAGAGCCAAAGGTTCCAGGTTCAAATCCCGTCCCGGGG
>JAUTBV010097590.1:0-16590 GCA_032361325.1 Lepetodrilus fucensis
CCCCTGGGCGGGATTTGAACCTGGAACCTTTGGCTCCGAAGTCCAACACTCTACCACTGCGCTACATCCCGCCCCCGAAAGTACCCCTAGGTACGCGCCTGCTAAGGATACTATAATAGGTATAGACGATGAGATTGCCACATAAAATCTAATTCCATTTTATGCGTTTCTTTGACAATGAAGAAAACATCAAAGACTTCTTTGAGAATGTCTTTTGATATATTACTACCTCGTGGCTCCCGAACAGTACACCAGGGCGCGATAATCCATATTACTATTTGGGTATATTCTAGTACCCAGAGTAGCAGAGGACTGGTGCGTGTCTCGACTGTCGCCACCACTTGTATAGTTAAATGTTCTGATGTGGGTGGCAATTACACAGATTATTTGGAAGTAAGAAAATGTCAAAGTGATATAAACTATAAAATAAGCCATGGTACATTAATTCCCAATCGTGACACGGAAGTCAAGCTTAATCAGGGATTTCTTGACGGTGCCATTCTAACACAGATTACGTCTTGGCAACTGTTTTGTCGACAGAAATAGCACGATCTAGTCGATGAAGGTGATCGTTATTACGTAGAAATAGATTTAATTAGCAATGCCATAGCAGTTCAGAACCGAACGTACATTATTGGGAGTGTATAATTAATGTCCGTATGTGAATGAGTAATTGCATTCTTCGGAATGCAAACCATTGTGTATGAAACAGGACCACTGCCGATTCTGGGATTCGAACCCGAGTTGCTTGGTTGCTAGTCCAACGCTCTACCGACTTAGTAAAAGGGGTAACCCCGCTGGCCGAGACCAGTAGGAGCATCTTATATCACACTCGGCTACATGTACTCTTGATTTAGGAGGATAACCCGCAATAATTAGAATTACGTCATGCTATTATTCCTGGCGCGCTACCTACGTACCCACAATTTGCTACATATTTAAGCAAATAAAGCACACGTGTAAGCAATTGTTTGTGTATCAATGTAACATATGTATTCAGTTGTTCACTCCAATTAATATTTGGAATTCTAGCAAGTAGCATCCTTTATCGTAGTGCATCCTGTTGATACTATTATCTCGCTAATAATGGATATCACCCCTAACTACTTGTGATTATATAGTATAGTATCATACTCTACCGTATAATGATGTGTCCTTTATTTATGCATTCATCGTAAATAATTGATGTGGCTATCTGTTTCTATTACGTACTAATACTAATTAGGTTTAAGTAGTGACTAATACTTGGTATGTGCAATGGTGCCTAATATGATAAGAATTTGCATTTTGAAATATGACACTGAATTTAAGAATTCATGCATATTCCCCTTTCAGTCAACTACCGGTTGTTCACATAACCGAGCATCATATACTAGTATATTCAAGCTTTAAATAGTGATAGTAGACTTAGAGTGCGACACTTATTATTATCATCAAGAGCATTATTTATAGGCACTGCAATTTGTATTAAAGTGAAATAGTATACCAATATTCCTATCTTTGAAATTCATACCATAGCAACAATTATCCAGTTTAAATCAATTGTGACAGAAATTGGGGTATTGCATGGGCCACGGGTTAGATAGTGTTATCTGTTATTGGTGCAGGATATGCTAACATAGTTAGATTACACTTGTATTGTCGCTATTCATTGATTTGTGTTCTAATCACGTATTCCCAGCACGGAGAGGAACCCTACCTGATGCATTTCAGTACAAATGAGAAGATAATTAAGATACAATTACGATATCGATGCACGATTGGGGGGACATATGCTTAGAGTACGTGGCCAGGATGTCTTCTCAGGACGATGGTTTTCATCGTGACAAGTACAGCTTTATTGTTACAACATATAGATTTATCATTAGACGGAGAGTATATATCACGTTGGGGATATAATGTTAGAAGCATAGTTTTAGTTTTATTAAATGTGATATGTCAGTGTTATCTTAATACGTATTTTTATAGTATGACAATATTGATGTCCAGTTAAATGAAATATATATGTTCTCATGTAGTGCACCCCGAGTAATAGTCGTTATATTAAAGGCATAATATTACAGTTGATAGGCCTGTATAATGGACAAACGAATTTCAATCTGAGACTAATTACGCTTCATTTATCCACCCCAAAGTTGGTATTTACTGATGTACTTAGTACTCAATAGTTATCAACATATTAATGTTGTATATGAATATATGGAACGTTCCGCTATTTATCTTGGCTTTGATGCATCAACTGAACTGAAGGAATTGCGAGAAAATGTTGCCTGTGGGTTTAAGTCGTACCACTGAGTTATGTCCCCTTGCATTGGCATAACGTATCAAATAACAATACGATATAGGTTGTCTATCAGTAGATTACAGGGGGTTGCACTAGATAGTTGTCTACCAAACAGCGGTGGAAAGGTTTTTGGAAGTACAAACATGAGTGTATGCATGTCAAATGAATGTATTCTTCAGTTGTAACTAATAACTAGTACACAACAATCATAAATATCTGTGATATTATGCCTTTAAAACATAACAAACAAAATAAATACGAACATAATCAGAACGAAAGTCAGGGGCCCGTTCCACAGCGTAATCGTAGTACTACGAGAATAAGTCCTTAGCAATTCCATGCTAACGACTCTCGTAGCGCTAAGATTGATATGTGGAACGCGTCCCTGATTGTTTAGTTGTTTGCTTCATACTTATGCATTGGCCATACCCTCTATGGAATTGTTTCTTAATTCAAAACTAATCCAAGGCTATACACGAAGTAATACCATCTAAACAACATCAACGGCGTATTATCAAACATTCTAACATGACTTGCGTGAAAACCCTACAGCGATTGGTCAATAAGTGCCACGCGCACGAAATCTGAGGGTGTCTATTCGCGATTGAAACACCTCTGATTTTAGAACCGAATCACTAGCGCAATAATTCAAGGTCAACAAAAGCAAAAACAAGCATGTTCTGTGATACAAGTGATATGAATGAAGTGGATCCTATGCATGATTCGTTCAGGGGACCTATTCTCGAAACGTTCTTACAAACTTCTTAGCCTAAGAACAGTTCGTAGCCATAATATACGAATTGTTAAGAACTGTTCTTAGGATAAGAAGTTCGTAAGAACGTTTCGAGAATAGGTCCCCTGAACGGTGTCCGGCGTTGTTGTTTGATAATACGCCTCAAAGTAAATGCCTGTCTACGTAACTTAATAACCAGTTGCATCTATAGTTTCCGCACGTTTACGCCTCACTCCAGAAGTAAACCATCAATCGCGTGATTACTTCTGGCGGAGGATTTATCGATGTTTGTACAACTCGCCGCTCCGGTTTCTTACGGACATGTTCTCTGACTGACGGTTAATTCAGTGTGTGGCTATGCCGCCGTAGTCAAACACCATGGAACTAACTTAGCTTTCTCCCTCGTAGTTCACTGCTTAATTATCGCATTGATTCTAAAGAGGACAAACATGTTCATTGGATCCACTTACAACTGGACACGGACAACTGGATGTGGTCCAGCTAATTTCTACTTAGAAGAGAAACGATTAATTACCGACTGTTAAGCATATACATTTTGTGTAATTATTGTTTGTTATGTATATTTAACTTGTAAGTATCACTATATGTGCATAGTAAATGTGGCTATCGTGTATTTTGCCAATACCAGTAGTATTTTTAATTAATTAATTGACATGTATATGAGTGCATCGTGTGCATTTGATGATATACTATATCATTATGCTATCGAGTATAGTACTATATTGCTAGTATGGACTGTCTGTAGTGTGCCAATGCAAGTTTCATCATTGGTCTTGACAGTACCAGCCAGTGTTCGCAGGTTTCTTGCAACATTCAGTCCTACGGATGTTGCGGGTTTCCTCCTGCCCTAAACTAACATGCCGTGATATACTTTTGAAAGCGGCTCCAAACCCCAATTAAAAAAACACACAGTACTATATAACAGAGCAGGGCAGTACAACTGAAACGCTATTTGATACACTTTTACGGTATTGATGTGTCTAAATTAGTTCACAATTGACTAAGTAACTGGAGTCAAGTCATAACCTTATGTCAATTCCTCTTGGCTGTCAACCGCATTATGGATATAGTGTTGTCATGTGCATTGTCAGTGTAATTCTCTTATTGACGCACGTATCACGTATAAATTCAATTGTGTTGAAACAACATAATTGCAAATTGTCTCTTGATCAATAGAAGGCACATGACGTTCTCAGAACAGAACATAACTTTATTTCAATCTTTTACCGAACACAAGTCATTACGTCTTACTGTATGTCACAGAGTATGTTTATTAAGGATTGAGGGCGCATGTTACCTGCTATATTGATTTCCTTTTCCGGAATAAAGCGTAGTCTGCTCCAGAGTACATATTTTAATATTTAAAAAAGAAATAGTTTTAATAATTTATTTATTTTTTCACGATTTCTTTTCAATAATGTAATACTTATAACATTCTACCATCGGTATAAACTCATGTACAAACAAAACCATCTTGTCCACGGAACCTTGTTTACAACTTGTAATCTCAACATGACTATTGATTCAACAAACTATCCAATCCATCTCAGAATTGATACCTTTAGTAGAACCAATCATAGTATATGTCACGAAGTGAACATGTCGAAAATACAACTTTCGTAGAAAATAAGATAATTCAGGAACAGTTACACACTTTTAAAACTGCATAAGTTAATTCGTTGCATGGACCTTAGCAGTAACTAACAAGTCGAAATTACAACTTTCGTAGAAAATACGATAATTAACGGTTACACACTTTAAAAAAACTATATCAGTTAGTTCGTAGTATAACATTAACTAACCTAGTATACGAGATATAACCTTCACTACAATAGGCGGCCATACGAATGTACTCATGTCATTAACTGAGTACAAACTATACATTATACTGTTGGTACCCTATTTGTATATTGGCATACAAGTCAACTCATTAATGATTCGGACCAATGATTCCCTCGTTGTGCGTTGCGACCTATATTTATGTGACACTAGTAATACCATGGACACATCTATTTCAATTTATCTATGGATAAGCCTAATGTAGATTGACTTCACAGATGGGTTCTATAAGCAATACTAGCCAAATGACAGCATGCAACTCCGTTATCTTTCATATCAATGTTTTCAAACATGTGTCTCTACGTATCTACTGAAATTGTTAATGCGCAGTTGACGTTGTTGAACAATTCTAATTCAGCCGTACTTTATATCTACAAGCGACGCCCATTGTTTCCTTAATTGGCCTTGTTGTGTACATTGCAGATGTATACTATAACCACACAGTACATACTATATTACTATTGTATTCTGATAGACTACAATAGTAATATTACCATGGACCTATATAATAGGCAATCCAACAAAATGAATTCGTTAAATGTCCTACTTTGTGTATATTGGCTTTAAAGTAATAGATCTATTAGCATCATGTCACATGAAACATACGGTACAAACAACTCACATACATGTACATACACCTACTCACATCCCAACACATACGCACACACACACACACACACACACACACACACACACACACATACACACATACACACACATACACACACATACACACATACACACACATTGTACATTTTGATCCAAATAAGTCGAAATATGTGTATTTTAATCACAGGAATATATTAATCGTTTCTCAAATCTCGTATTTAATGATATACCTATTGAAAGAGAAGATTATTATATCATAAACATCTAGGACCGCAGATCGCTTTTGACACGAAATTGACCAAGTATATTGAATCTATCATACTTTCTGCCTCCAATATGATATCGTCTATGAGGACATTGAAGTACAAGGTCCACAGAACTACGTTATCAAAAACATATATTATCTATATACGGCCTGTTCTTGAATATCCATCAGATGTTTGGTCTAACTGCTCAGTATTCATGATCAATGAATACGCATTATAATTAGTTCAACTAGAAGCAGCAAGCATTATTACTGGTGTTATACTAAAATTGCATCTAAGAACAGTTTATATAATGAAACAGGCTGGCAACCACTATTGGAGCAACGTAAACATAGGAAACTCACAACTAGACTAAACCATGTATAACGTGTTCAACATGTGTCCTCTGTATATTATTGGTCTTATACCTGATAATAAACCTACTAGAACTAATTATAGTCTGAAGAACAAATAACAATGTAAGTGTACCTTTTGCAAGAACATCTGCATTCAAAAGGTCATGACCAGTTATACCGTGAACACTGCAAATGTGGAACCAACTACCAATATCTGCCCGAAATAGTACTTCTATTAACGTGTTTAAATAGTTCATAATAACACTTATTGACTGTGCGTGCTCCCAAGTATTATACATGTGGAAATAGACTGTTAAGTGTTGTGCATACGCACGTAAGACATATATGTAGTAGTAACCTATATGCTGATTTGTTTCTAATAAATCTATCAGAAACTATGGAATATCATTGTGGTTATGCCTATGAAAATAAATATCACTATTTTATCCAATGCCCATGTTATGATTATGTCATGCACATATGCGTTATGTTTGATTTCATTCAACAGTGTGTGGGTCAACCTGATTTACATACTATTATATTTGGTAGCTATATTTATTTCTGTTCAAGAATATATTTAAAAAAACTGAACTATTTGTAAAATAGTAATGTGACCATTATTGTTATTGTACCTAATTAGTATGTGTATTCATGATATGTACTTACTGCTGTATTTAATCACTCATATACATAATAATGCATTTCTTGTTTTAATTATTATCTCAATATATCTCAATATATATCAATATATATCACTATATTTCACTATATTTCTGCACCAATTGTGTTGTAAGTTGTAAATAAGGAGAGTTCTGAGCTAAGTGTTTTCGCGTTTGTCTGATCCTATTGAATTTATTTAAATACAATATGTTGAAATATAAATATAAGATCTTGAAAGTCCATGAATTAGGTTGGATTTAAGATTACCACAGACAGGCCTTTTAACGACGGACATGTTGGAACAAATTTGATCAAACAGTGATGCATTTACTGATCATAGGAATCACATTATCCGGATATTTTCGGTTGGTACTATTTACATACAAGAATAGAATCACGTTAAAACTGAAGAGGTCAGACAGTTGCCCTTTCGTGTGTAAATGGACGTAGTATATATCAACGTATGCATAAACAAGATGTACGCCGTGGGTATTTGCAATGCGTAGACGAGACAGTTTGCTCAACTCGGACGATGGTCAGCTGCTGCTTCAATAATCCTATATATAGTGGAGTGTGATTTTGAGTAATGATCTTAATTTGTAATATTGACTCTCAGACTTTGGTAAGGATCTGATACCTACGTAGATGAACACTATGATAATGCCAGATGTATTCGATCAGTGTTCAATTTAATTAATGTTCACAATTGTATGCAACGTATTTGAACGGATGTTTTCGACAACTAGACTTTCTGATAAAGTATGCTGAACTGCAGGATTTACCAAAGAAAATACGTATGCACAAATCAAATAACCAGATTACTGTGAACATGTGCGTTATCAATGTTATAGATGTATCTATCTCTGGAATAGATGGCCAGCCATCACAGCTTGTATGGCAACGCAGCTCAAGATGTCTTGTTCCAGACTATACTTGCACTATTTTGGCGAAAAGCGCCATTCATCACGTTTCTATATCGCTAACGCTACAACTCATGAAACTAAATATTTGCTGCGGATACTTTGTCTTTGCTGGTGATTTCAAATTTGATCGAAACCTATCTGCGGTGAAAACTTGAGACGACGTTCAATGGAGCGGTCCTGAGTTCCCGGCAATTGACAATGGAAACTTTGCCCTGGTACTGGCATGACCGATTGGCACTCCTACGCCGCGAATTTAAATGTTTGCCAATGGGGGCCAGACAAACCTTTATTCAATCAAGTGTCAAGAAAGACATTTCCCACTGGCATATATGATGTATCGTATTTAATTCTATATGTAACATGGTACGCAGAGTGTACCTGCAAGCAAGCCACATCACATACCAGAGGAGATTATGCTTTCTGATGCACGACATTGCTTCCACAAGAACAATGATTAATTGTAGCCTGAGAGCATTTGTCTGACAGATCTGCCTGGCAATGAACAACACACGAATGAACAGTATTTTTATGATTTCTCGAAGTATAAACATTTAGGATAGATACATGTACTTTGCAATTGTTTATGGAACATATAAGGCATTAACTATTTCAATAATGTACTACGTATACATTGCATATATATGATGCTGTTGTCTATTACCTGTATGACTTGAAGAACTATTTAAAAAAGGTTCATGTTCATACGACGTACTTTAGAATGAGCTCATTTTATAAAATGAATGTATTGATTCAATTAAAACAATAGGCATGCAACTACAATTCTGATTGACCATGATGACATGAATTTAAACTAAAATAAACCCAATATCCTTTATACTAACATGTTGTACTTCTCGATGCACGGATCTGCATACTATCATCTTCTTTAGACTTATACACTTATACACTGATGCGTCGAATCGCAACGTGTGAGCGTAGATACGACGCGATTCGCAACGACAGCATTAGAAGAACAAGTTCTACTCGTACGATCAACCGAACTAGACTCACCGTACGACCAAATCGACCCGTGTGAACGAGCCTTTAGACCCGCTTTCTCGGTGCTGCGTCAAACTATTACCGTATAGACTGTTCATTCCACCCTGGATCAAACTATAAGTCGTAGGCATTGACAGACCAATTATATGCCACGTCAGCAGACGTTACGTCGCCTACCTCTTACAAAGCACAATAATGTCGGCATCAGGAACTTATCTGCGAACTACAGAGGGCGGTTGCTCCAGGCAATAGTTCGAATCCCGGCTGCGTCATACCGATAATACGTGATGTTTCTTTGCTTCGGGCTGCTCCCCATTAAAAGGGATGCATCAAGGGCTGGACAACGTGGAGTCAGTTAATACTGTGAGTGGGTAACCCTGTTGTAACTGCGACATAATACTCCGTGAGCTAGCACCATTAGCGGATGTAAATCCTACCACGTATAAGGAGGACATGGGCATACAATACATGTCAGACGTGATATGGGTGAACTAACCTTGACAGTGGATTTAAACCTCGCGCTTGACATGTAATACCCATGCTCTCCTCTACCCCTCATTTATACGCTATATTGTTGGAAGGGGAGGAAGTAGTCTTGTTGGAGGCAACCGGAATGCCATAAAGAGATGTGCCTGTGCCTAATCCAGCAGAGAGAGGGTTAAAGAGGATGAGTGGAGAAACGATTACTCTGCGTCAAAGACGATCACATTATATTTAATAATTCAGTATAGAGCACATTTCAACATATCATGTGATTCACCCATATTGTATTATACATTTTTTATATTGTATTATCCAATATAAACCCATGTTTAAACAACCAAGTAGTAGTTAATGGTCTTGGTACATACTATCGGATGTTACTAGACCAACGCCGCTACGATATCCTAGATTGGACATATTGATATTTTTTTTGGTAACTCACGATGTTCCAATGTTGGGCGACCTACGTCCCAGGTGGATTCTCGCCAAATGTACTTGTTTCAATTGTGACATCTTGAGAGATGTGTCCGTGACAGTCCTCTTACTTTAATACGTCATCGTCTGATCATCTTGACACTTGTCTGACTGATTACTTTGACCCTAGGCTATCATCGTCTCACTATTCTGATCTTATTTAAGTCGACGTCAGGAGGTGTTCAAGACACCGATTCCTGATCCACTTGTTTTTGTATTGGCAACTATTTGACTGCATTGCATCTACGCCTTACTAATATTGTCCTCGTGACAAATCAATGCAGTTTTCATTGTTCCTCCAAATACACGCATACATGATCCCATGGTCATATTTGAGCCCAGATCAATTCAGCAAGATAGATTAAAGTTTCTCAACTGTAAATGCTCTTGTGAATGATTCAATTTGCTAGTAACTCAATGAACAGATATAGCCTGACTTTGGAATAAGTACGTCCAATTGAAACGTTGTGGCATGACTACCTATATAGCTAAAGATGTGTAACACTACGTTTCAGCAAAATGTTAAATATAAGCATACTTCAAGACCTATTGCTTTCTGTGTTTCCGGTCAGGCGTGGAAGAAGCTGATATCTTCTATAGATACTTAGAGTCATCCAATGCGCATTTGTCTTTACCAATGTCTAATTTAAATACATAACAGTGCATGCACATTAGGTCATATGAAGGCACTCGAAGTGGTTGAACGACATCGTAGTCAATGTCATCCCTGACATTACCATTAGCTTGAAGAAGAACATATGCAATCTGCACGTGTGACAAGACAACGCAATATAACTGTCATCCATATTCTGACTATTACATTGCCAATTATGAAAATGAGTGATTTTCTTAACTTTTTATTTATTTGATCGACAACCCACGACAACCCACGATCAGAAGTAAGACACTTTCACGTGACTTTCATTGTTACCATGTTATTAACCCTTCTGCATTGATATTAAAAAGAATCGTTCATTGCGCTAAAGTACTCTCATTGCGACATATTTAAAGTGTTTGGAATGGGACAGGTTAATATGACTCGATGTTCACCAGTGATAAGTGGCGTTCATGTGAAACGTGTGTAAATGAACACACACTAAAATAAAACCGTACTCGTGAATAAAACATACATCAAACAGTATTTGCTAAAATAAGTGTCCGTACAAGCAATAGGAAACAGCGTCTTATTACGCTTGGCTTGCTATGAAGGACTACACGTGACTAAAGCCTGAACATTTGGCCTGTAAGCAGGCAGCAGTGCGTGTATGACAGACCATGTCAAATCCACTAACAATAGTCCAGAAAGTTATTTAAGCATAATTACATCGACCGTTCGGCCATAAGCGCTGTACCATAGGACCGGACAATTGAACGAACGCAATTACTACGAATGCCTCGGCCATTGGTTTTCTTTCCAGATTTCTACCTGATTATGTACAATGATAATTGGAAGCTGACATGTGCTTCGACCAATTTCAAATACTAGGCTGTCTCGTTAAACACTTGTGTATGCTGTCTGGCTGTCTGCATCCAATGCCAAGGCTGGACGTGTATTCCTTATCCGAGTGTCTGACCTTACTGAAGAGAAGCAGCAAAGTGCTATAACTGTCAGCAACTATCACGTCCAGTTTGTCCAATTGGAACCATTCTGTCTGAAATCGTTTAACTGATCATGAACCATGCTCCCCGGTATGTGCATCTTCTGCATATCCTTTCCTGATGAGAAGGTTGTCAAGAAAACTTGTCTCAGGACACTGAGGAATACTTGCATATTCCTAGTTTTTATTGCATACTATTCATCAAATCGCAAGGACATTCCAGATAAATAGCTGCTCTCGTGTGAGTCTATATATCATCCATGACAATGCCATGCGTTGATGATGGTCTGAGACAAGGAGAGCACGTATTAAGTTCTAACCATTACAATATGCGTAATGTACGCATATGTGCTGTAAAGCGTACAATAAATCAAGATAATCGTACACTTCCAGCCCATATGTTGAGTAACTTCTCCCTACAAACTCACGGCGCAATATAGATCAAACACCACTTCTAAAAACGTCGAAAAGATCCAAATTGACGAATGCCTCTTTTCTTTGTTCATTTATTGGCATTTGTAGAGACTGCATTGATTACCGAATACCAATTTGGAATAATTAGGAAGTTAAGGAGCGATTGCGTGTTCATCGAACATTTACAATTACAGGGACCGTGTAGAACTTAGAATGTTATTGCATTGACTGCCGTCATTACTATTTGGAATGTTTTGTGGGTTCGTTAGTATCGTTTAGCAAGGGCCAGTTTTGGTGAAGATCTTCAATGTCTGATTTCGGCTCTCGGCTCTCGGCACCTCTTAGCCACATCAACAAACGTTCATCCCGCTACGGCCATTGCACAGATATCTCATCTCATCTGATTAAGTACTTGCCCAGATTGCCCACAGCAAACACGGCGAGTTCAAGATGCTTGTGTTGCAGACACTGATATGAAAAGTCCTTGAAGAGATGAACACAATGATTAACGTTCAGCTAATTGTGTTAAGATTGGTTATTTCCACATCCGTTTGCAACTCCGTGGATTTTCCTTATGTAATTATCTAAATATCACATGGTATATCGGCAGATTCAAATACCAGACAATTAGTTATCGCTAGCAGGTTTAATGATGATATGAGTGGCGATCATTCGATTCCCGTCATAAAGTAAGACAAGCGACTGGATGTCTGGACGACGACCTTTCAGGACAATGACGTCATATCCCGTTTACATCAATGCCTATATTTCGCAATATCCTTTACCGTGAAGCCCTTTAAAGCATCGATATCCGTCATCGTAACTGGTTGTCATCGCATCTACGGTATAATTATCATCACTGACGTCGGATTGTCTACAATTCATCAGCTTATGGATAAAGTTGTTCACCCTACCATGAACACATCTTCATCAGATTGAAACCGAGACACCTATTAGTACACGCGAGTCGAACGTTGCTCGACCGAGCGGGGTCATTGGTATCTGACGAATATAACATGAACTCGCGAAATGCTGCCATGTGTATTTTAGCTATTGTAGAGAGTCAATAATGATGAGGAATGGCGGCCCACGAGACGACAGAGATCGGAGTGCAAGGTGATTGGTGATACCCGTGTCGTCTACCGCCGTCACATTCGTCACTATTATACATACATTAGTGCTTATACTGTCTGGAGCATTAAGAGATAACTATGCAAATCTAGCCACGAAGATCAAATGCTCTATCGATGCGTGTACGATCCACGTTTACTATATACTAGTATATTATGAACAGCTGCCGCTATATACTCATTAGTGACAATTAATATAAGTATACGGTCCATTCGTATTCAGGGCTGACCGCAGTATCACCATCCTCGACACACTAGGCAGTATGCCTTCTTAACATCAGTCAAAAATAATAGGCATACTAGCCGGAGTTTCGAGTATGCAGTATCCCGGACTATAGAACATAATTATAGCAACTATATTAAGCCCCGTTCACATACACACATTTACATACATACACATTTGTTTGCACATATGTAAACATATTTTCACGTATGAAAATGTGTTCATGTGAACGGAACTTAAGTGTTGCTTTATTATAGGTATTTTAGTAAAACGTGAAAAGCAAAAGTCGCCCACAAATGTCGATGATCCTGTTTATGGAGAAATCCTTGATCCTAGTTAGACACCTGTGCATACGATGTCCTGAAGGATTCCAATACAGAACACCCATGCAAATATAGTAATGGAGCAATGTCTTAACGTATGGAATCCTGCACAGGAAAGTGCAGGACACCACAAGGTAAGGACACCAGATTGACAAATGGACCTACTTCGGGCGGTTATGCTAGTTTAGCCCGGAAGTGGCATTGCGCATGTCTAGCTTTCGTGCTTCGTGGGTCGTGCTATAGCAGTATCCCTGAACAATCCTTAAACGGTTCTCCTCCTTTTGTTTGTGGCGGATGTGATCATAGAGTCGATGCTTTAATGTTGTAGTTGTTGGCATTATCTGTGCTATAGTTGATGGTATCTCTGCATTTTCGCCAAAAAAATAGTTTCGTCATCAAGGAATCGCACGATCCACGGTTGGTAGATAAACGAAATGTTGACAACTCATAGAATAATTATGCATACTGACATTGCATATGTTGAACAGCTTAGGACTCCAGATCGTATCAATAACCAATAGTATCTGCAGACTATGGTACTTAGATTGATTCCTAACCACTATCATCGGGGCGCACGGCGAGCGTCAATGTTGTGGCATATGTTCTGCGGTCCCGTCCTGATCCGTACGACAATGCATGCGGACGTTCTCAGTAAATTGAGTAATTGGATGTCCGTTATTTGTTCCTTCGCACCAGAAGTGCACTAGGTACATGATACAATATGATGTGGTTATTACAGGTTGCAATCCCATTCTATCAGTAAAATACTGTAGTAAATGTCGAACAAGAAACACAAGTATGCATTTACATGTCTATCTTAATCTTTATTAATATTTGTATATGTTGTTCTCTCGACCCCTAGATCTCTGTTTCTGTCTGTCGCGCTCTCTCTCTCTCTCTCTCTCTCCCTCTCTCTCTATATATATATACCTCTCCCTATCTCTCCCTCTTTATCTCTCTCCCTCTCTCTCTCTCACTCTCTCTCTTTCTCACTATTGAGCTGTGTATAACGATAATGTAATAACAATCCCCTAGCAGTATATGACACGCATTTAATTACGGAGTTTTCATAAGTTACATGGACACTTAATCAATGTTTCCACTGCATACTGTCAGTCTGTGCGTCGTCGGCTCAGCTCATATACGTGTCTATTCCCAACATGATCGTATCCATATAACGAGTTTAATGTTGCAGAACATGTCATGAATAAACCAAAACAGTAACTTAAACATTTTCCAAAGTTAAACTGGAGTCCACGCCGATATATAACAGTCTCATGTGGTATTACATATTATGCAATCAAAGTTATTTATTGTAACGTAACTGGGTTATTATGATATGTTATCGATAAAATATTGAATTGCATGTGCTATATACTAAAATAAAGCTTACTTCTTATAAAATAACTGGTTTATTATAATGTGTTATAGATTAAATATTGAATTACATTTGCTATATACTAAAATAAAACTTACTTCTTGTAAAATAACCGGTTTATTATAATGTGTTATAGATTAAATATTGAATTACATATGCTATATACTAAAATGAAAGTTACTTTTTGTAAAGTATCTGGGTTATTATGATATGTTATATATTAAACATTCAATTGAATGTGCTATATACTAAACGAAAAAAACACACTTCTTGTCCGGTTTATTATGATATGTATATATTGAAAATTGAATTGGAATGTTCCAACCGATTAGGTCATTATTAATCGGATCGAATAAGACTATGGTCATTGTGAAGACCCACTAAATACTCACACATAAACTCTCCAAGCATCCATTTCTCCTGCCCATAGAACTCCAGCAGAGCCGCGGGTTGACAAATAAACAGCACAAGAAGATCAGCAATGCTTAAGTTCATAAGACAAATGTTAGTAGCAGTCTTCATTTCTCTCACACGAGAAACCACAATTACAACCAGGGTATTTCCAAAGATACCTATGAGGAAAACCAAGACGTTCGCAATAGTCACCCACGAATATATATACACCGGAGTTACTGGAAATTCCATGGAAGAGTTGTCAGTGCCATTGGGTCCCACAACCGTGTAGCTGTCCCTATCCGGGATGTCCGTCCCGGTCCGGAAGATACCCAAGGAGTCGGCAGTTACGTTACCCTCCATCGTGCGGACAGTCTGGTCAAAGTTTCTCTGCCGAGTAAAAGTTTTCCATCTGGCTTTAAAAGCCGCTGACTATCGATTGTGTTCCAATTATCTCTGCCGTGCGCTACACACCTCACGTCCGGTGTAGCATGGTAGCCTATAGCGGAAAGAGAGAGGGAGGGAGTGAGAGAGAGGGACTGGTTGCCAAGAGGGTCTGTCCTTGACAGAGGGCTTTAGAGATCTGAGAGGTTCTTCTAGATCTGGAGCTGTATCGCCGGGCCTTTTGTCAAAGCATGTCGACCGGCAGTCGACCTGTACGGGTCATATAAACTATATCGATGGGCCGGGCGAGTCGATGGAGCGAGCACCTACTGATTTCAATGGAAACGTTTTGTTGTGTTTCTCGCATGCGGAACTCCTAACTTGCCAGAACTAATTTACGGTAGATCTGATCCCAAATGGAATGCAATAACAACTAATATATACATATATTATTAGGAAATAGAGATATGTGTTTTTACTTTCTTGCCAGCTAAAGTCAGTACGATGTTGATGCTTTAGCGACAGCAGATATTTGCTATTAGGTTTTATCGAGAATATATCGTTCAATATATAGAACGCCTACAGAGACCATATGCTTCATATATAAATACAGTATAAAGAAGTCACGCATCGGATGATGAGGCTGCTCAGGTAAACATACACACATAACCACATATCAATATTTACTGACGGATCTGTTAACAGTCATTACCCTTGATTGACGATGGTGTAAATTCTATTCAATGCCCGTGGTCTTGTCACAGATGCATTGGTCACGAGCAGCAGCTGTTGTGACTTAATTTCACTAGTTAGTTGTACGAATACGTATAAATCATTACAATACACACACTCATTATATTTGGCAACGGGCATAGGGCCTAATGTTAGATTCACTCATAATACTCCTTTATTATATTCATCATAATGCTAGCTACTACTACTACTACTACTACTACTACTACTGCTGCTACTACAACTACTACTACTGCTGCGTATTCCACTTATAAATCTGTGTTAAATGTTGAATTGTATTTAAAAAGCAAAAACCGCTCTATGTTTAAACATGCATTGGCAAAATTTAGATGTAGCTGTTATAATTCAATTACAAACAGATGGGTTGG